>VXBR01011072.1:315630-329003 GCA_013400215.1 Cisticola juncidis
AAAAAAAAAAAAAAAAAAGAAGGAAAAAAGTGCCCTGGGGCCTAAATGGAACATATTGAAAAATAAGGAATTATTGACAATAAGGAAAAAATGGATTATTCTGCCAGATCAGAAACCATTTTGGAATGACAGCTTATCCCCAAAGTCCTGTTTGGGTAAGGCAGCTATGAAGACAGCATCTAATTTAAATTTCCTGTTGTTTAAAATAAAGACAACAGAGGAAGGTACTGCTTGTACCCCATGTATCTGATCCAGGCAACATCTGTTCCTGTCACAGCCCTGGTAATGGGGGTTTTTGAACTTCAAACATCTGAGATTTTCCTGTCTAACCTTGCCAGTCCCCAGTTTTATCTACTGGACTCCACCACACAATGGTTTACAAATAGCTTTTCCACATGGTTGTAAGAATACCAACAGGAATAACAAGAAACTCTCCAAACAAAAACATAACCCTTACACTACTAAGAATTCTCCCCTCTGAGGTGCATCCACTGCTGTCAGCAATGCTGCAGATAAGATTAGACCTGCTGCTAAACCTCCCAGTTTCCATTCTGCTCATCCTTTTTTCCACCCTGAAAAGGGAGTTTATCTGCAGCTTTGGAAAAGCTTTGTCCTGGACAGCAAAGTCAGTGTTTGTTAGCAAGGAAGGGTGACCCTGTGCAGAGACTCACACTGAAGTCCCTGATTTTGGGTCTCAAATCATGACCCTGCTCTCCTCCTCTGATGTGACAGCCTTCACACTGGACCAAGTGAGAAGTGACAGAGCCTGCCAGAGGCCACAACACCAGCCAGGGATAATCCACTCTGTACCTGGACCCAAAGCAGCCTGGTGAAGTTAAAAGCTCCAGAATGAAACTCAAACACAGCAATCACTCGGAAAACTCATGAGTGGAAGGTCTCAGAGGATCAATAAAAGAGAAATGCAAGGAGAAACATGACCAGAAGGTTGAGGGAAGTGATTTTGTCCCTCTCCTCTGCTCTCATAATACAATACCTGCAGTGCTGCAGCTCTGGGACCTCCAGGGACATGAATCTGTTGGAGCAAGCCCAGAGGAAGCCACAAAGATGCTCTAAGGACTGAAGCCCTCTGCTCTGGGGACAGGCTGGGAGAGCTGGGGGTGCTCAACCTGAAGAGAAGCTCCAGGGAGACATTAGAGCCCTTCCCAGTACCTAAAGGGGCTCCAAGAGATCTGGGGAGGGAATTTTGACAGGAGCCTGGAGAGATGGGACAAAGGGGAATGGCTTCACACTGCCAGAAGACAGGTTTAGCTTAGCTATAGGGCAATGATTCTTTACAGTGAGGGTGCTGAGGCCCTGGCACAGGCTGCCCACAGAAGCCACAGCTGCCCCATCCCTGGAAATGTTCAAGTCCCTTCCAACCCAAACCAATCTATGATTTTATGAGAATGGACCTCTCTGGTGTTATGGCTTAGGACTTGGCAGGAGTCAGGACTCATCTCTCTCGCTGACTTCCAGGCTCAGGTATGTCCAGGGCACCTGCTGGAAGCCCCAAGGTGTCCCCCTAACCCTCCCAAGAACTTGGCACCACAAGTGCAGGCACAGCCTCACATCCTCCCAGGGGCATAGGGACACAGCCCATCCACATCCCACAGCCAGGACACAAAGCCAGCCTGACCAAAGCCTGACCAAAGCCAGCCTGACCAGAGCCTGGCCAGAGCCTGACTAAAGCCTGACCAGAGCCTGCCTGACCAGAGCCTGGCCAAAGCCTGACCAAAGCCAGCCTGAGCAAAGCCTGAGCAAAGCCTGACCAAAGTCTGACCAAAGCCAGCCTGGCCAGAGCCTGACCAGAGCCTGACCAAAGCCTGACCAAAGCCAGCCTGACCAAAGCCTGACCAAAGCCTGACCAAAGCCTGACCAGAGCCTGACCAGATCCTGGCCAGAGCCTGTCTTCACAGAGCTGCAAGGACAAACTCTGTCTCTGCTGACTTTTCTCTATTGCTGTTATCCTGACGACACAAAACAAACAAGAAAAGACTCTTTCCCTGAGAAAGGTGTGCCTGCATGGAGTGTCAAGGAGCAGGCAGGTGCTGAGAGCCCTCAGGGGACATTACTCCATCTCCACTGATGTCACTGAGGTCCCTCCTAGGGCACAGCAGCTCCTCCTGCCCACAGTGGCACTGCCTGTCCCCAGCAGTGTGGCAATGCCGGCTGTGCCCAGATACCAAAGTGTATCTGGAGTGCTGTAAATCCACACCCACACAGACACACCCCCAGGCTGTGCTCAGAGCCCAGCTCAAAGGATTTGATCTCACCCTTCTTTATAAAATAATCACAGTTGCACCCCTTCTCCGTGCCACTGCCACAGCCATGGATCCACCAGGGCTTCTCCAGGCAAACATCAGGGTACCTGGAGCACAGCACAAGGACTCTTCCCATTTCCTTCCAAGGACTAGGTGGGGTCAGGACTGTTGCTGTAGGTGCTCTTAGACCCCATAATTTAGAAACTGCTGGCTCAGAGCACAGGAAAATCATTCTTCAGAGCTCTGAAAGTCATTCTTCTCAACTCACACCCTTATTTGATTTAGAGTGAGATACGTTAGCAAGATATATAAAGAAAGATATATATTACCTGGGAAAGGACTTTGGTTTTATATGGGACAGAGCTCAGCAGAGCAGGCATTCCCAGGGAGCAAACATTCCCTGAGGACTTTCTGTCTGTTGTGGTTATGATGGGTTATTGAACTGGGAGATCTGAAGAGCCCAGCTGAGCTCAGGACCCTGCCAGGCTGGGCATCCAAACACCCAGGAGGGCACAGCCTCCAACCCAAAGCCTCGGGGGAGGGTTTACTGCAGCCTTCCCCTTTCATAAAAAAGGAGGGAGAGGGATGTTTTACAAGGGCAGATAGTGATGGACAAGGGGGAACAGTCTTAAAGTAAAAAAGGAGAGATTTAGATTAGATATTAGGATGAAATTTCTTTACTCAGAGTGACAAGATACTGGCACAGGCTCTCAAGGAAGCTGTGGATGCCCAATTCCTGGAAGTGTCCAAGGCCAGGCTGGGTGGGGATTGGAGCAACCTGGTCCAGGTGTCCTTGCCCATGGCAGGGAGTTGGAGCTGGATGATCTTTAATGTCCTTTTCAGCCAAAACCTTTGTGATTCTATGGTTCAAAGCCTTTCACAGTTAGTTAGAGGGGAGAGAAAGAAAATGTGTGGAGAGGGATGCACAAAGAGATTAAATGAGGTGCCCAAGGTCATGTGAGAAGATTCTGACCATCAGGGTTACAAACCAAACAGATTTTACCCTGCTACTTTACTCCTCCTACTGGAAATCTTATCATTGTTTGTGGGAGGAAGGGAGGTAATTTGAAAGACTCACCCTTCATTTAGTTAATTGTGATCATTACCAAAAAAAATTGTGTAATTAACGCATTTCAACACGCCAGAAAAGATACCCCATGTTACTAATTTATCTCCTGGGTTTACAAGACCACAATGATTAGTGAAATAAGAGAAAAAAAGTCAGAAAATTTGGAGAAATATGTGGAATGAGAAGGAAAAAAAAATATAAACAGACACACCCTGCCTGATTCCATTTTGACTGCACAATTGGGTTCAGTTGGGGTCCCAGTTACGGTGCCAAGCTGGGTGCTGCTGGAACTGAATGGTTTTTCCTGTGCCATAAATTGGTGATTGTTGTATCTGGACTTTTTACAACAGGGCAGATCCTGGGTTTCCAAGATAAGGATGAGAACAGGCTTTCCTTCCCTCCAGAGACATCTCCTGTCAGCCCTTGGATTTCCACATCTCTGCAGTTCCCCTGTGAGCCTTAAATTCCAGTTTTCCCTGGGGCTGCAGGCAGGAAAGGAGCAACAGCCACACCACAAACGCTCACACCAAGTCCCACACCGAGCACTGGGGCTCAGGCACCTGAGTGACCTGGACAATTTGGGGAGGAAACGAGGCAGGCAGGGCTGCTGAGACCAGCACAGCCCATCCACAACCATCTGAGCTTGGGCAATGTGGCCATTCCTGACACGGCAGATTCCTCGTGCCTGTCCCAGAGCTAACAGCATCACTCAGTTTGGGATGGAGTCACAGCAGGAATTAAAGACTCTCAGCTCTCATTGCTCCAAACCCTCCCTCCATGCCACATAATGGTCCTGGTTCAGCCCAGGCACCTCTGATGAAGCAAATTTTACTCACAGATCTGTGACTCTGGGGATCTCAGCACCTTCTTTGACTCCTGCCATATGGTTTTGCAGTCCTCCTGGAGCTTATAGAACCTCTCCTTTCTCCAGGAGCTTGACTTCACTTTTAGCAGCTGGCTGCCTTTCAGGAGGAACTTCAGGTCCTTGTCATCTTTGAGGCCTGTGGAGAAACAGAAGTGGTAAGGTTTTAAGAGAGAGCTCAAGAAATGATGCTCAGAGAGTTTTCCCTTCCACAAAGAGCAGCCAGGTCTGGGGAGGAGAGCAGAGCAGAGAGATCCAGAAATCCTCCACACCATTTCACAATCACAAAAGAGGCTGAAGCCTTGTATGATTCTCAGATTGAGTCTGAAGACTTTGTGTTTTAATTCTCAGGTGTTTCACAAGGACAAAATAACTCCATCCCAGCAAATACTGTTAGGATGCAAAAACTACAACAAAACCAACAACAGAACAGTAAAAGCAGAGAAAGAAAAATTGTATCACTTGTAACTGGAATGCTGTCAGGAACTTTCGAGTGATTTCAAATCTAATCTGCAACAAAATTTCCTTTGCAGAAACAGGAATACACAAAGATATGGCTCATCCTCCTCTGGCAAGCAGTGCCTTCCTATCCACGTGGGAATTTTGCAGATCAGATGAAGCTTAGGAGAGGGAAGTTTAGTGAAACAACAGATCCCTAAATCAGCAGTAAGGAGCAGCCACAATCTCCTCATTGCTCAACCATCCGAAGGGTCTTTGTCTTTCCTACACTGAGAGGTCCATGCAATGTTAAATAATAACAACCAAACCTTCTGCTTGTGGGAACTTTGGATTTCACAACTTAACCTAGATTCAGGAAAGCACTTAAGACATCCAGAGAGAAAACAGGCACGTGCTGAGACTCTGGAAACTGAGATTTGGCATTCTACATGGTTTTGAGTGTCCCAGCAGTGCCTGAATTCCACATACCTAAATACCTTGGGGAATCTGTCCCTCAAACCAGCCATTAATTACAGATCTGAAGCATGCACACTGAGGAGGGTGAGAGCATGAAACACAAGAAGCACATCCTGGGCACTCTGTAATGGGCACCTTGCAGCTCCATGGCACTGCATGAAAGGCTGGCTCAGAGCTGGTGAAGCAGCATTTAACTCTGCAGTGCTGACCATGCACATCCCAGCTCAGAGGAAACTCTTCTAACCTTCCCTTGACAATGCAGGTAGCCACTTGGCCACCTGCAGCCACCTGACACCTCCAGGGAAATTCCTCAGTACTGCACAAACATGGTGTGGAGTCTCACAAATAACATTTTTTCATTGCAGTGTCCTCTGTGACATTGGGTTGGTTCTTCTCTGGGGGAAAAGGCTGCTTTGAATCATTGGCTTTTAAACAAGGCAAGACAATAAACTACCAGGCATCACTTCTGGCCTGCTTGAAAAACAAAACTGTGAGATCCCAGTGGCTAAATTCCCGGTCTTCTGACATTCCAGACAGGAAACTGAAACACCAGGGGCTGCAAAGCACCAATGTGGGTTATGGTGGCAGCAGCAAAAACCAGCACTGTGAGTTTGTAACTGGGATGCACTGGCCTAAAAAGAGCATTTTAGAGATTTACATCAGAGATAAATACTGGGGGTGTCCAGTGTCCACTTTGTGAGTGGCTCACATCATTTATTGGTTTTGCAGAGCTCAAGGTGCATGCCCAGAGCTGAGCCAGGCTGAAATATCCAGAGTTGAAAGCATCAGAGTAGAAGCTGGAGATCCCACAAAGGTCACTTTGGCCTCTCTCTTTCATCAAAATTAAATTAGGTATCTCATTAATTGTCTTCCCCACTACAGCACTGCTTGGCTTCTCAGCTCATGAGTGGTCTGGAGGTTCCTGCAAGGAGAACTTGAATGCTTCCCCACAGAAAAACTCAGAAAAAAATTCATGGGGAGAAGGAAAAAAGCTGTTTCCAGCAAAGCACTGAAGGGTGACAAGTTGAGGCCAGCTATGGGACCTGGGACAGCATTCCCAGGAGTTGATGAGAGGCCAGATCACACAGAGGAAGCACACACACCACAACAGCTTCACAGGTTCTTGATCCCCTGAGGTGGCTTCTGCTCTAAGGCAAAGGTCCTCCAAGTGCACAGACTGCAGCTGCACTAACATCCCTGGGGCTCCCCTCAAGGTTCCTGGAGAGGAAACCAAATTCTCCCTTCTCCCTGTTCACCCACACTTCTATTCTGGCTCCCAGCTCGATTCCTTCTTTTTCTTCAGACCCCAACCACTCAAGGAATCATTACAGGACTAGGAGGAGGATGTGTCATCCTAGGGTGACACGGCAAGGACAGCAGGAAACCCACCAAATCCTTTGGATTCCTGTGTCTGTAAGTGTGGAATGAGAAATCCATTGAACCAGGGCACGTTCTGTGCCACAGACCCTGCAGCATCTGTAATGTGTCCTGCAACCAGGACATCCCAAAGAGCAGCACCAATGCAATAGAGACAAATCTGGGTGGGCACAGGTGGTGGCCAAGATTCCTCTCCAGGCTTGAACCTCACAGTTCAGACACAAGCTGGAGCTCAGAGCCCTTCCCCTGCTCACCAGCACAGCCCAGTCAGTGTAACAGCGTGGTCAAAACTCCCCTTCTTCTTCCCCAGTGCTTCAGGCTCTGCCTCTGTGCCCAGCCAAGCACTGGCACTGACTCTTTTCTTGGGTGAATCACTTAATTTCCCTGTCCCTATCTGCATTTTGTTAGGCCAGAGATGCAGCATAAGACATTCTGATCTGCTGATACACAAATCACAAATTCACCCCTAATACGTCAGTGGGACATTACTCTCAGCATGTTATCTGAACTGCTTTCCAGGAAAAGAAAAACACCTTTTCCCAGCAGAAACCTGAAGATTTCTTCCCAATAACCCCAAGGAGAATCATGGAATGGTTTGGGCTGGAAGGAACCTTACATGTCCTCCCATTCCACCCCCCCTGCCATGGGCAGGGACACTTTCACTAGACCATATTGCTCAAAGCCTGAAGCTGAGGAGGTTTGTGGTCCACAGCATCTGGTCCATCTCACAGCAATGAAAACTCATATCTAAGAAACTAGAGTCATTGCACACATACATCATTTAAAAGTTAAAAAATGCTGTGCAGCAGGACAAGGATATTGACTCCCAACTATATAACAACATTTAGAATGAGAAGCACAATCACTGCACTGACACAATGTGCAAATTCTGCCTGAAGCATGTGGCAACACTGTGTCTTCCTTAGCATCCTCTAAAATACTAAAAACACACTTAGCATGCAAAATTCCAGAGTGCCTTTCAAGGGTCAGGACCCCCCTACTCACAAAACATCAATCACACACTTTCTGAACAGAATATATTCAGCATGCAGTTATGTTCAGAGTGAAAATCATTTCTGGCCAAGGTAGGAGTGCCTTGAGCACACACAGCACTGCAATAACCATCATGTTAATACACTGCACTAGGAAGCTTCAGACACTGAGACATCAGAAATGTTAACCTTTGGCTTGTCTAGCTCAGGTTTACAGCAAGCAGGAAGATCAATAAAACAAAAGTTGTCATGGTAGGAGCAGGGCTTGGAATCCACTGAGGAGATAGTTAGGATGGCAGTGATAATCCTGATTGCTGCACTGTACTCACAGATCTGCTGATCTGATAGAATTTAATTACAGTCTCTATAAAACAAGTCTCCTCCTGCCTGCTCTCCCCCTCCCACCTGCTTACAGACCAGGCTGAACTCAGGTTTGCTGGTTTAAAAGGGCAGAAAGCCTTTCCGGTAAAATCTCAGATACTTGGGTGGTTAAATGGTTATTTCCCACTCCCATCCATCCTGTGTCCACAGAAATCAAGGAACTCTCATCCACCTGGGTTGTGCCTCCAGAGAGCAGGAACCAGCAATGAGTTCAGAGCCAGGCACACAAGTTATGAAACTCCCCGGGTTTCCTCTTTCATCGGCAGCCCCTGCGTGGTTCCCTGGGCTCTTACAGCAACACGCCACGGAGCAGGGCTAAAACTGGGCAGGAGAAGGGCACTGCCCTCCACCCACACCCTCAATCAGAGGCAGTTCCGAACGCCCAGCAAGAGATTTGGGAAGCGCCCGCGTTCTCTGATGCCTCCAACGAAGCGGTTCACACATCTGGCGCGTGGTTCCAGGCAAAGGAAAGGAAAAGAAACCTTGGGAATTTAACCCTGGAGTTCAGGGTGCAGCACTGCCTCTGCGTAGGGAAAAGAGAAAGGAAGCGCTGCCGGTGCCGAGGGTCTGCCCAAGGTGCCGAGGGTCCCTTACCCAGCCTGATGCCGTTCAGCGCGGCCACCCGGCGGCTCTGCTCCAGCAGGATGTTCTCCTGCGACGCGGTGCGCTTGGGCTGCCTCCGGATGCACTGCATGATCCAGCGCGGGGCTCGGGGACAGGCGAGAGGGCTGGGGGGCCGTGCCACCCCTGCAGGGACCCCTGCTCATCCAGCAGCTCCGCCGGTGGCACACGGGGCTCCGAGGAGCGAGCGCAGGCGGCGGGACAGCGGCACGGCGGGGGAGGGCAGAGTGCGGCCGGGGGTGGGACTGCGGGAAGTCTCTCCCCCTGCTTCGCACGCTGGATGCAAAATCAAGGCGAGGAGGCTGCCGGCAGCTGCCCAGGTAGAAGGAACAAGTTTTCCACCAGTCGTACGCCAGTGGGATTGTTACGCATCGTTTCCAGAGGCTGGAGAAGTCGCGGATATTGTTCGCGGCTCCTAATCACTGCCTTGGGCTTGTCAGCTTGTCCTGCCCGCGAACGCCTGGATCCGAGCGAGCCTGGCTCCACCCTTCCCTTCTGAGCAGAGCTGCTCCGTGCTGACAGGCGCTGAAAACAGCCCCTAAAACACCTCTTAGCCAGGGCAGATGTGACCCAAAAGATGCTCGGAAACTGAGTTTGAATGCTCTTCCCTTTCCACCAACGGAAGAGTATTTTCCTAAGAGTACGGAGTGTCTTGTGTGCCACCGATTTCCTGTGCGACTCGGGTGAGTCACTGACCCCACATTTCTGCATAGCTTTGGGTTTGTGCTTGTAATTCAGATTTACCCTGCACTCTAGTACAGGAATAAGCCCCCTCAGGCATTTAACAAGTCACTGATCACACAGAATCACGGAGTAATTCAGGCTGGAATGAACCTCTGGGGCTCTCTAGTTCAGCCACCCATTCAAAGTAAAGTCACCTCTAAAGGTAGATCTGGTTGCTTGCAGCCTTGTCCAGGTGAGTTTGGGTATCTCTAAAGACAGGGACTCCACAACCAATTTAGATACCTGTACAAGAGCTCAGATATTTTCAGAAGAATTTGTTTGTTATGACCAGTATAAATTTCCTATGCTGAAACACAGCCATTCCCCATTGTCCTGGCAATGGCTGGGACTAAAATCCATCTCTTCCCTAGCCACGACCTTTTCTGAAGGGAAAAGGAGCAGCTATATACACACACCTTGTCTTTTTTTTTTTTTCCTTTTTCTTTTGGTCATTGCCTTTGCAAGCTGCTGCTCTAAGGGTAGAGGTACTGCAGGGACATGGGGTGAATGTCCCTTACTGCAGGATCAGCATATACCCAAGAAACTTGACATCAAACCACACATCATTGTTTCAGCCACTGTTTTGGACCTAAATGAAGGCTCTCCATCACCAGCCCCTCACCATTTTCAATACAGGTTTTATAATCATCTCTGTTTCTGGTGTCTGTCAATCCAGACATCTTCCCCTTCTTTCTCTGTGGTTTGAAGGAAGCCCTACCAGCCCTCACAGGGAAGCACAGAGGATTGTCTGGGTTGTTTGACCAGCACAAGGACAGGGTCAGAGTCATTAATCATTGCCATTTACTGCTGGTGAGAAACTCTGGGGACAAGACAGAGCCATTGCATGGCCTTGGACAGCAGCACATCTCATAACTCTTTATTTACACACAGCTATGACAGATCACAGACAGCACAGGAGAATAAAGGCAATTTCTGGATGGGACATTGCTGAACATGTTAGCCAGGTTGTCAGTGGGTGTTTGGGAAACACCTCCAGCCTTTCTGGGCCCCTGCACAGACAGGGGCTGGATGTCAGAGCTGTAATCTCCAGGCACTCCCCTGGGAGCTGGGAGCTTTGTTTCTGCCCTGGCTAGGAGGTGAGCACCATGATGTAATGGCTGGATGATATTTATTAGCTATCAGTCTCTAAGAACTTCCCATATTTCACATTGTGCTGGAGAGGACTGATCTAATTAAAGGAGTGGGGAAGTCTCCTGTAATTGCCTTAGCAAAACAATTTGCTTCTACACACCAGCTCTCCTGTCCAGCAGAAACCAGCATCCCACAGGGATTGATCTGGGAACACACAGAGCCCCTGTGCTTCGCTTTCTCATTAATTCCTAATAGCAGTGCCAGTGACAGCTCTGCTCAAAGCCTTCCATGCCCTTGGAGAACATTTTCCTGTACTTAGCCCTGAAGTTTGCTCACACACAGAGCACAGAGTCAGCATTCAATGAGTTTACACTGAATGTAAACTCTCCAGAACAGCAACGTGCAAGTGTTGCTGTTGTGAGGGTTCCAGAGATGTAAAGCCGTTCAAATCAGTTTGTTTTTAAAATGAGGATAAGATAATCAGCACAGAAATTCCCTGCTTTGGGAAACGACTGAGCTGGATTTATTGTGGTCTTGAGGTCATTTAAAGACAATGTCACAGCTCACAGAAGAAGCCTGATGGGTAAGTGTGACATGTTACACGATGCTGCCGTCACACTCCAGCACGGGAGGAAGCGATTCCTGCAAATGGCTCGTGCAAAAATTCTTCAAGCCTTATTCATTGCAGGTAACTGCACCTCAGTGGGTCATGCAATTTTACCCATATGACCAATCCCAATTAAATAAATGCCTCTGGTCACATGAGGGAAGTTATCCACATGCCCAGGATTGGGGCTGTGCTCATCACCCTGTTGATTCCAGCTGGGTTACTCACAGAGCAAATGGAAATCAATGGGAATGTCAGAACATGGTCCCAAAGTCAGCAAAGTGCTGGAATATCCAGGAAACAGGCACTTGCAGATGGAGTGGCTGCAGTGTCTGGTAGGAAATGGGCTGTGTGAGAACACTACAATCCACAGGCTGCTCTTCAGATGATTTTCCAAAATGAATTAATCTCCATCACATCCTTTCACAAGGGAGCTAAGGAAGCACTATTACCACTGCACACTGGGAGAAGCAGGCTGGCTTTTGAGTTCTTTATTAGGGCTGCACTTGTTCTCCTACCACCAAAAGTGGTATAACCCTAATTCTGATCACAGTCTCTTTAGAGCACACTGACAAAAATGACGTGACAAAATTCAGCTGCTGATTTGCCCAGACTTGTGATAATTTCAGAGCAGAATTAAAATACCTATACCTGTGCTGGTGATGACCTCACCACTTCCCCATCATGTGATAAAAATTAGAACTAGTAATGCCTATAGGAACTACATATCAAATAATAAATGTCATGTTGAGGGGGGGTTTTGCCCCTAGAGGCCAAAGGTTGTGCCTTGGTCTGCACTTGTTACCAAGAAGAAAAAAAAAAAACAGGTTTATTTTACATGATGCCACTCTTCTTACTAAAGAATGTGACAGAAAAGTGCCTTCCACATCTGCAGGATCCCACCTACCCTGTCCTTTCCTCTGGAGTCTGTTCCTCACTTCATCCATTCCACCTCCACAAACCCTCTTTCCTCCTCCTCTCCTACCTCCAGGACACCACTCAATGCTCTCAGCTTATTCTCCACAGTGACCCCTCACATCCTCTGAGGACCAGCCCTTGCTGTTGGCACAGCTTCTCCCCTCCAGCAAAAAATGCCTGTGGATCCTCTACAGCAGCATCTTCCTTCTGCTCCCTGTGGGGAGTGGGGATCAGGGAGTGGGTGCTGAGTCCAGGTGCTTGGGTGCATCCCTGGCCAAGGATGCTGCTGCTCGTTCCCAGTGGGTGCCTCTTCAGAGCATGTGGTATGTACCAAGTTCCACCTTGTGGTCACACTGAGAACGGGCTTCTCCAGCAGCAAACCTCCTCCTCTTCCTTACACTGGCTCTTTTTTGCCCTCTCCCTTTCCAGAGTGCTTGAGAGGTCCTGCTGAGCTGGGGCAGAAACCATATATATTAAACCCTAAAAATTCATACAGGAGGAGTTCTCCCAAGTTTTGTGTTGTCCTCTAAATCACTGCCTACATCCTCCCTCTGCCTGCACACTGGCCAGAAGCTGTGTGATGGCATCAGCACTGTCACCCTGCCCAGCATTTCTCAGCCCCACTTTCTCTCCATCTCCTTTGGCTGTCTCACCTTGTCTGGACAGGAGAAAAATGGTCCCTCCTCCACTCTTCACACAGCCCATCTTTCCCCAAAACAGGCTGGTTATGTCCAGAGTGCCCACTGGGCAGGGCTGCAGCCCCATCACCCAGAGCATGCCATGTGGACTGACACCAAGCTGGGGAATGTGCTGGCAAATAAAGAGTGCAGAGCCCTGGACCTGCTTTGTGTAAACACAAGGAGTGCAGAGCCCTGGCCCTGCTCAGACATTTCACAGACTGGCAAATCATGACCTTTATTTGTGAAAAACCTTCATACATCTTCCTGCCAGTCCAGGTTCCTCACAGGGAGCTTGGATCAGTGCAGGGAACAGGCTGTGACCCATCAAAGGCTACTGCCCTATGCTCTTGATGAAATCCAGGTAAAACAAAACACCCAGCTAAAGTTCATTGTGCTTGGGAAACCAAAACTGGGCTGAAGGTTTGGTTTGATGTTTCCACTGGTCCCTTCATCACAGTGCACATAGAGATTTGGTTGCAAAGAGAGTGTAAAAAAAATACTGGCTTGCCATAAATTACAGCTTTTCCAGTAGCTGGTGTGGAAAAAAGTAATTGAAAGGAAGGATATCAACTTGATGGATAGGACCAGGATCAGCAGCCAGGAGCACTCAAGCAGCTCAGCTGCCCAATTCTCAAGTCATGTTTCTGGGAATATGGTGATGAAGATGTTCTCCTTATAAACCCAAAGTCAGTTGTAGGTGGGTCCCAGCCTCATTTTTTAAAGGCCACTTAACAGCTTTTTCTCAACATTTTCTTCCAGAGATGAAATTTCTTTCATAGACAAAACGCAGGTCGTTCTCAACATTCTGCAGTAGGGCAAAATTTGTGCAATAATTAAATTGCACAACTGAATTATGCAAAACTAGGAAAAAAAAA
>VXBR01011072.1:329054-345289 GCA_013400215.1 Cisticola juncidis
TTTTTAATTTCCCTTAAGGGATTTATCTGGAATTGCTGTAACTCTAGCCAAAACCAGCCATTGAGACTTGTTGTGTGGTACCTCAATACAGAGCTTTAAAAGGTACCATGTAAGGGGAAGCCTGAGGTGTGAGAATTTCCCCACACACAGTGTTTAGGCTGGCTCCTTTACCATGTGGAAGTATTTCCGTTTAGAAGAAACTGTGTCAAAATCTTTTCTGCCTGCCTAAAGAAAAAAAAAAAAAAAAAAAAAGAGAAAAACAAAAGAAAAAAAAAAAAAAAAGAAAATGAAGAAACACCTTTGTCTGACCAAGATCTGCAGCGTTCTGGTCCAGTCTTCCATCCATGGCAAGGACCTCAAAGACTCATGGCTGGGGGTCTGCCTGCAGTATTTAATTATCTACAGTGCCTGCAAGGGGCCAGGAGAAAACAGGATACAATCCTCCTGTCTACATCCCTATAAGCCTAAAATTTCTTAGAGATACTGGTGCTGACCCAGCTGAATCCCACCCTGCCTGATCAAATCACCAAGTGTTTATCTGCAGATTTCCTTCCAATCCTTTCAGATTGATGTCCCTGTACAGGAAAATCACTGACACCTTTGGCTCCCAGTGCTGCCTATCCAGACAGCTGAGTTTTCATTCCTACACAAATAGAATTCATTTCCATCTCTTCCCCACACACCTCTCCCTCTTGCTTTTCCCTGAAGTTGGCTGAATCCTTTCTTCCCTGCTACCTGCAGCACTTTTCCAAGTGACTGCAGTTCCCTCTTCTTTCTTTTTCATTTCCTCATTAAAATCTATTTTGCCCCAAGCAAATCCTCTGACCCTGTCTCAGCTGGTTTTGGGCCTGATGGGGCTTTACACACTGGCAACAATCTCAGAACCAACTGTGGGCTTTAGTTTTACTGAAAGACATTGCTCAGGTAGAAAATTTAGCAGCTTTTGTGTCAAAATAAAAGTTACCCAAAGTGAATTTTACTTGTCCTGTGTGACAAAGGGATATATTGACTGTTTAATGTAATGGGATGTGTCAGTATCCTAAATTCCTCTGGACTATGGGAAACTATGGCACACAAAACTCCCAAATAGTGCATCAAGCACAACATGCATCAAAGGTGTGTGCTGGGAGCATTTTGTTGCTAGGAAAGGAGATCAAAGTCACCAGAGCAGATCCCAGCTGATCCCAAGCTGCATTACCTCCTCCCATGGAGCCTCCTCAGTGCTCCCAGCTCACAAGGGCAGGTGGAGATGATTCATTTGGAAATTTCAATGTAGATGTTAATCCTGAGGGCTTGCTGGCAGAGGAAACAAGGAAATGGCCTGTCTTGTAGGATTTTACAAGTTGAGTTTCCCCCTGGACTGTGGCAGAGGACATTCCCCTCACAATGTACACAGTGTCTTGGGTGGAAAGTCAGTGTATAAGAATAAGGCATAATACAAATTAGCTATTCTACAATCTGTGAGCACAAGGGCTTCCAGTTCAGAAACAAACCAACTTCACAAGGCAAGAGAAAGAGTATTAATAGCCCACATTAACTCTGACATGGTAAATACAGCTGTTGTTGTCTCTATTTGGAGGGAAAAAAAGAGAGAGAAACTGAAAAAAAGAACCTGAGTTTCAACACAGAGCCAGGGACAAAGCATATCCACAACTCACTGTATCAGAAATTTCTGACATAACTCAAGTCTGATCCTATTAAGAAGTCCACATGTGAGCAGCTCCTCTTGTCTAAGTAGTCTGGCATTTGGAGTAACTTTGGCACTTGTGCCTCTGTGTGTTATGTGTGAAGGAATTTCAGTAAATACTTTTAAAAATTCTTGGCTCATTCAACATTTGCGTATTTTTCTGCTTAAGACAAAAAAAAAAAAATAGATTACCAGCCACTGAATTCTTCTTAGTTCCTAAACCCAGAGGACTAAATAATATTCACTGAAAAATAACCCACAGGCCAAAAAGGGAAATGTTTTAACAGTTCCAGATGTGTTTCTTAGCTTTCTTTCCCCAGTGGCTGTATAATGAATGAGATACCTACAAAAAGTAAAGACTTAACCTCTGGTTCACCCTCCTGTCGGATTTCTACCATCTGGGAAAATCAGAGTGAAGATTTCATCAGCCTGGGGGAATCTTTTCACATAAAATTATTATGTTTATGGGTTTTACTTATTGCTCTATCAGTTTAATTTTGTCTATAGTTTATCTGTAGTAAGGAAGCACCTATCTCAAGAAATAAAAGTAGTACTGGAGGCTTTTCCCATTTCTTGGGGATCAAAATATTCCATTTCAACCTGTAGCTGTCACAGCCCTGAGTTGTTTCTGCCTCTCAGAGTAAGTAAAATACAATAAAGGGTTAAAAAAGCAATACACAAAATCAGGAAGGGATAAGGGGGGATATTTCATTACCTTGTCTATCAGGCAAGCCACTCAGACTTTGCACCAATAGAATCTTCCTAAATCTCACTTAGTGCAAGGGCAGAGAGAACTTCTTTTTTTAGAAACATTACTTATTTTGTACTTAATACTCGCAGTGTCCTGGGGACAGCCCCTGAGCCCAGGTGTTTGTCCAGGCTCTGTTGACTCCACCAGAGCTCACAGAGTTTATTCAGCAGAGCACCCGTCCCGCTCTCAGTTTCCCATAAAGGGGAGGAGATCTGGATCCACTTTTCTGAACTTGCAGATGCTTCCCCAGCCAAGGCACCCTTCCCACCAGCACAGATCAACAGAGAAAAATCTGTCATCTCTCTCTGTAACAGCGAATGCCCCATTACACCCAAACCAGAGAATGGGGAAGTGGAGAAGGGAGGAGAAGAGAGGAAGAAAAATAAAGCCCTTGGACAAGATAAGAGAGCTGAAACACAAGCACACTTCCCCAGACTTACTGTTGCAGGCGAGGAATGTCCCATTGGGCTCCATGGCTGCGGCAGGCGCCGCCAGCAGCAGCAGCAGCAGTGCCCAGAAATCAGCGCTGCTGCGGGGCGGCGGCCAGAGCCGCCCGGCTCCCCCTGCTCCCCTCTCCAGCGATCCCCGAGGGCAGCTCCCTGCGGAGGGGCTGCTCCTTGTCCTTGGCTGGAATTGAGGGCTCGCAGTGACTCCTCATTTATCTCTCCAGCACCGCACGCCGCTGCCTGCCCGGCGCAGCGAGCGCGGCTCTGGCTCTGGCCCTGGCTCCTCCCTGCTCGGCGTCTTGGCCGCTGGCCCGGCCTCCTCCTGCCCCTGCTGCTGCTGCTGGAGCTTCCCCGAGATGCTGCTTCTCCTGGGGCTGCCGCATTTTCCTGCTCTGAGTGCATCCTCGGTGGTCCGCAAATCAAGGAAAGGGTGTTAAGCAGATGCCACAGGTCAGGGTTTAGTGCTAATGAACTTTTAAAAGCTGGCGGAAGCACAATTCTTTTCACAAGTTAAAAAAACCCACAACAAACCACCAGTCAGAACTTGCCAGTGTAGAAATAGAAACTGTAACCACAAGCGCTCGCTAAGGCATGAGCTTAGGAGAGAAAAAAAAGTTATGAGCTTTGCATTTGAGACAGAGAGACAGAAAAAAACTGCACTGTCTTAAAGGTTTTAGTGAGTGGAACTGATTTCTTCTACTGTGTTCCCTCCTCCTGAATTAAGTATCTCTGAAGGGTAGAAAGATGATGATGGCAAACAGCGAGAAAGAAGAGAAGAGAAGAGAAGAGAAGAGAAGAGAAGAGAAGAGAAGAGAAGAGAAGAGAAGAGAAGAGAAGAGAAGAGAAGAGAAGAGAAGAGAAGAGAAGAGAAGAGAAGAGAAGAGAAGAGAAGAGCAGTGTGGGAAAATAAAGTTTCCCTCTACTTGAATGTTTTTCGGCAATTGGTTTGTTATGTTTATGGTTTTTGTATTTTTCTGGTTATTTAAGTTATCCTGATGCAAACACTTGATTGAGGCAGATTCAAAGCCCTCTCTCCTCAGCAGCTCCACTGACAGAAGAGAGAAGTCTCTTTCTGATGGGGACAGATCTAGAAAACATGTGGTGAAAAATACTTTGGGACAGTTTGTCCCCCCCTGCCAGGAACTGGGCTGCTCCTCTGAGAGCCCAGACCTTGCCTTTAGAGAGTTTTACAGTCCACAAATACAAGGCTGCTGCCACCACCCAAAGAAAACAGCCCTAATATAGCAAAACTCCTCATGCTAGAACAAAACTAACAAAGTCAAACAAGTAGAGCAAAAAGAGAGCAGAGATTTCACTCCATGACTCCTCCCAAGTCCACTCTTCTTCCTCACAGTCACCAGCTTGGCATGGGGAGGGCTCATCTTCTTTCCAAAGGACCCAGGAAGGAACGTTCCTTTTTCAAACCCACAGACTGATTCTGATTGGGCAAACTGGCAGCTGCTGGCAGGCAGCACAGCAGCTGGAAGCATCCCAAAGATTCCTGGTACAGCCCTAAAAGCCTCAAGGTGAGGGGATTTTGGGAGGACACTTCACAACCTGTCACCCTTTCAGCTGATGGGGAAGAGTACTGGAGGGAGTGTACAGGAAGGCTGCTGGAGGAGCCAGCCAGACTGGAAACTCCAGTAAAGCTGAAGTGGTGAGGACATGATGGTTTTCACAAGAGAGGAAAAGGAGAGGAGAGCAGTATGAAAGTGGTGACACAAAATGGCATCGTAGTAACTCCTTCCTTGTTCTCTGTGTCACACCCCATTGTGTCCTCACACTGCCTGGCACAAGTCCTCACTTAGAGATGGACTGGTCAGTGTCCCTGTGCCCTCTGTGGCAAAGGGGACACTGCAGGAGAGCTCCTTCACTCCCAGAAATGACATGGACCATGGTTAGAACCTGTTCACAGCAGTATGGAGTACAATGGCATCATCATTCTGCAGTGAACACAGCCATCAGTACCTCAGGCTGGACAGGGCTTCACCAGGAAAACACAACTGAGCTCCTCTGCCTGGACAGGGCTTCACCAGGAAAACACAACTGAGCTTCTCTGCCATCATCCCTCGAGACTTGAAGATGATCCCCTGCATTTACCCCTTCATGAGAGCTCATTGTATCCCCCTGTGCTACCTTCCTGCCATGCTGCCTTTTCCATGGTTATAGCTGAAGTAGAAGCTGGAACTGCAGAATCACTAATGGTGGAAAAGACCTCCCGTGACCATCAAGTCCAATGTTAACCCAGTACCACCATGTTCACCACCAAACCATATCCCCAAGCACCACATCCAAATGGTGCCTGTCAGGAGGGCTCACAAAACCATGCCCAACTTTTCACTTTTTGCAATTCCATTTACTCTCCCTGCTTCTGTGCACATCCAGAAGCATCACCACTTAGGCTGCTTGGGGCACTTGGGGACCTTTCTGCCACCCTAAGCTAAGTGATCACCATTTCTAAATCCTTGATGGGCTTGACATGTGTGTGTTCAGAGCAAGCCAGGCAGCAACAGTCTTGCATTTCTTGCATTCATCAGAAAGTACAGCAGTCACCATCAGGGCACTGATACGCTGTAGCAAACATCAGAACTGGAGAATGACAGCACAGGTCTCATCACAGCTTTGTTTTAGAAGGCTACAGTCTTTTGAGTTGTATTTCTGCATGTGCTTAAATTCTCTTTCCTTTGCATTGCTGAAAACAATATACATCCAGAATAACAACAAAACCAAAGGTATGTGAGGAGCTACTGGGCTTGTGAGCTGCAGAAATCCTACTAATAAAAATATTCTAAGAATAGCAATTTAAGAATGCCATGTGAACGTTGTTTTGTTTTTTTTTTTCTTGTCCACATCATCACTGCTGTGCTCATAGAGAAGCAAAATCAAGACATTTCTAGGCCTGGAGACAGGCTGGGGGTTGGCACTGCCTTCCCAAAGCAAAGCTGGAACCTGAAAACTACAAGTTCAGAGCTGTGATATTTTACTGAGGGACAAGGCTTAAAGCCAGGACACATCTTGAGTAGCCCCTTTGCCCTCCAGCCACAGAGGTGAGGCTGGAAGGAGTTAAATGTCAGGCAGGCTGGGTGAGGAGCCTCTGTAACACACCCTCCAACACAGATGTCTGTATGCAAAGGTGCCAAGATCATCAGCTGAACTGGAGCCCTGCACAGTCAAGGAGATCTCCCATTTCTCTCACTCCTACACCCTTTGCATTCTCCTCCTTTGTTCTGCACACACAGCCCAGCCCAGGAAGCAAAGAGCGGTCGCAGAGCTCAGAGCCAAAATTGTTTGCAGGGTTCAATTCCACGGTGAACCATAAATCACAGCAAACCTAAAGCCAAGCAGTTTACCTGTCTCCACTCCGAAAGCATGACTCAAGTGTTGACTTAATTGCACACAGTGGAAGGAGCAGCTTTTCATCTCAGAGGAATGCTACACCGCCCCAACACCGAGTGTTTCCAATGGAGAAGATGCCTCCTGGCTCCCTCTGCCCTTCAGAATCTCACACACACCCTCCTCACCCCACTGAAATGTTCCCAAACACCTCTCCAAAGGATGACAGCAAAGGTCTTTGTCTGCTTTGCAAAAAGGACTCAGGATTTCTGCCATGGTTACACAGTGTAGGATGCATTAGGGGGTTATACCAGGGAGCTTTGGCAGCCACGTGGGGCTGTTTTTGTCAGCAGGAGAATTACAAAAACAAACACAAAAGAAAATGTCATATTAAATAGAGTTCATGTCAGTGCAGAAGTGGGACAGGAATTCCCAAACACTTTACTTATGGTCTGGCTGTTCAGTGAAATGCTCTTTTAATGCCTTTTCCCAGTCTGTTTACTGGTTTAGATGGGGTGTGCTACTATCCTCAGATGATCAGGCCTCTCTAAATCCTACTCTCATACAAATAAACTCACAGAATCACAGAATCACAGAATCACAGAATCACAGAATAGTTTGGGTGGGAAGAGACTTTTAAAGCTCATCTTGTTCCAACCCCCTGCAATGGGCAGGGACACCTTCCATTAGGCTGAATAAATAAGTCTATAGTTGATGGACAGCAAAATGTCAAATTATCAGTTGCCTTTTACATTTTGGGAACTGCCAGAACTCTCACCAAGGAGCAGGAACACCCCTGTGGGAGGCCAGCCCCAATGGTGACTCACCTGCTGTAAAGGCAATCATTATTTTTGGTTATCACAGCTCTCCTTCATTAGGTGGACACAGCTCTTGTTGCTAACATTTCCCTGACCATGCAAGACCTGGGATTCCTAGGACTGATCCTGCCACTGAGTCTGCTCCACCCCATATTTACCTATCAGTAAATTTTCCCAGCACTCCCAGGTTTGCAGCAGCTGCTGGACCCTCCTGTGCAAGGAACACCTTGAACTGTGGGGAAAAGCAGCCCCATGGATCTGCAGGAGCTGGTGGACATCAGCACCTTTGGACATCAGGTTCCCTTAGGAGATAAACTGGAAAAAGCTCATGAGTGGGATTTATGACTGTAAGAACAGTGAGATTATTTGGTTCATGGACAAGTCACTGGACAGATTAATTCACTGCAGTTTATAAACTAGGCTGGAATGCAATTAACACCAGTATCCTGCAACTTAGGAAATGGGAAGGGCAGCCAGATGCCTTGTTTATCACCATGGACACTGTGCCAAAGTACCTTCAGAGTAATGATACTGATGTATACATCTGCATTTAAACCATTTATTGCAGCAGTTACTCCCATTTAGGAGAGCTGTACACGAAAAGGAAGCAACAGATGCTGGGATGTGTAAAGCTAAACTTGCTGCTGGCAGAATCCTGTATGAGTCCCATTAAAATTAATGAGGTATTTCTGCTTCAGCAGAAGATAAATTTGACTTGCTAAGTCAGAAATACACTTATCTGACTTACTGTATCTTAAGTATCTCGAAGAGTTTTCCCTTCCCTTAGACTAAATAATCAAGAGCAGTTCTAACCACCAAATAAAGCAATAGGACAATCAAAGGAGTCATTTATTACTGTATGGTCACAATTAAAGACTTAGAGATTTACCAGTTCAACTAGTCTCACACTGATTTCAAAAAATTATAATTTTTTTTCATCTCAGAGGAATGCTACACCGCCCCAACACTGAGTATTTCCAATGGAAAAGATGCCTCCTGGCTCCCTCTGAAAAATTATAAGAAAATAGAATTAAAAGCAAGATTATGCATAAGATTTAAAAATTAAAGCCCTAGGTTTCTCTGCTTGTTCCAAGAAGTTCTTTATAACTCTTGGAATTTCAGTATAAAGGAGACAGTTAAATAATTTTACATCAGTTCGACAGTGCTTGGTATTTGGACATCTCACCAATTTTGTCTTCATATTAATTTTGTGCTGAAAGTTTTATTTCACATTTATTTACCTCATTTCTCCCACTACAGGACAAATTTTATGAGTCTCTGAGAGTAATTTTTATGCATTTCCACGCTTTAACAAATGTAGGTTTAAGTAGGCCCTTTTATGTTAAATTCCCTGGCTTTAAATATTTTGATTCTGGGAGAACGAAAATGTCTTTACCAGAGAGTGGTACAGAAAAGTACATTTAGTCTAAAAGATTTATAAGAAGACTCTTTGGGGGGAGGGGACCCTAGTGACTTCTTTTAAAGCTCTGAAAAACACATTTCTTAACAGTGAATGAGAAGCTCAAAGAAAACATGGTGCATTCATTTTATCAGCCTCTCAGTTCAGTGCATCAGTAAACACCACGGATCAGCCACACAATGCTATCATTTATAACTCTGTGAATGATTTTGTGAATCTGACCATTAACATGAAGTTATTGTTGCATGAATGAGAAACAATAACCTAATTGGGGAAACTAATGATGCACTAGACTTGCTGCAATGAAAACATGACATGGAGTGATTATCTCTGTTTGGAAAGAAGAACAGCAGGAGATCGGTCCCAGGGTCCTGCCACTTTTATCCATTAATGGCTCCTTCTGATATTTGACAGGATGAAAGGAAACGGCCTCAAATTCCACCAGGGGAGGTTCAGATTAGATATTAGGAAAAATCCTTCATTTAAAGGGTGGTCAGGCATTGGAACTGCCTCCCCAGGGAAGTTGTGGAATCAGCATTCAAAAGCCATGTGGATGTGGCGCAGGGGCCAGGGGCAGGGTTTAGTGGTGGACAGTGTTGGGATAACAACTGGGCTCAGTGGTCTTGTGTAGGAGTCCAGGACATCCCTCTGGCCACCCTGGAGGGTTTGGAGACCGGACAGGGGGGCTGGGATCTGTACAAGGGGGTCAGCCAGCCTCACACAGAGCCCAGGAGGACACTGCCTCTGATCCCTGCCATGGCAGTGAATGCCCACAGTGTATGAAGAATCACAAGCTGAGAGAATTCAAAATAAGCAGTATTTAGTTTATCATAGAGTGTANTTTCATCTCTACCTCTGGTGTGAAACACTTAGGGGCAAAGAGAAGACGAAAAACCTGATTACCTTGGGGAACAGCAGCCCCGAGGAGAATCCCAGGGAACAGCAACCCTGAGAGTCTTGGAGGCTTTTCTATCCTTAGTGATTCTTTGACTCTCTGATCCCAGCTGAACACAGACCCCAAACTTCACAGCCACTGATGTCCAGGTCAGCAAACTCATTTCTAACCTTAAAAGACCACAGGCCTTAGGCCAAATCATCTGCTGTCAGGAATGCTTGACATGTGTCTCCTCTTTCTTACACTGTTGCCTCTTTCCAGCCCATAACACTGGGATATACAGGTTAAGTATGGGGGAGGGTTGATGATTAATGTCATAATGGCTCCTTTTAATATACTTCAACTGTCAGCTTAATTCCCTGCAACTGGGATAATCACAATAATTAGATGCAATTGTTCAGATCATTACCCGATTGCAGCTTTTTTTGCTGTAGCCAGTTCACATGACTTTTAAATGTGCAGAATAAATGGAAAGTCTGAATTACATCTGTATTATAGAAAATTCTACTACATATAAGAATGCCCCACAAGTTTAAACTGTACATGAGGATCCTCTGGTTCCAGAGTGTGCAACATGGGTAATCAGGGATGTTAAAAGTAATGCACTTTTACTTCTGATCCCAAAGAATTAAAACTATGCTTCACATAAACACAGTGACATCAGACTTCCCTCCACCTCCTTTTGAACAAGTCATGCAGAATCAGAAATGTTCTTGAATTCCTAACATCTCCAGAGCAGATGCTTATGCAGAAGGTATGCAAGGAATTCCTGTGTGTCCCTGGTCCTAATGAACAGTCAGCATTTTTGGTGTTAATTTACAATTAGCCATGCTCTTTGAACAGCCAAACATGAAATGAAGAGTACAACACAAACTGAAACTTAGGGCCAATAAAAACCCCAACCCAGACTAGATGGCAATTTATTACTAGATTAATTTTTAGATTAAGATACTTCCTAAAAGAATAAAAGGATGAGCTTGTAAAATCTCATCTAGTGTATTCAAAAAGAGTATTCACCACCTCTAATTTATCTTCTTATTGGATCTTGTTTCATTTCATAAGATGAAAGTTAGGAGCACAGTTCAATAAACTGTCACTGAAGAGACAGGAGCCTTTGAAAAGGATGAAGCAGACCAAATTAAGATGCTGAAGTATCTCAAAACAGAGTAAATACCCTTCAGGGAGGTGGTGATGTAAGTCTAAGACCACACTCTCTCTCTTTCTTACAAAAGAAATAATGAATCTTTGCTTTAAATGCAAAGTAGAATTCAAATTTATATAGAAAATACAACTTCCACTTACAAAATCACACATTTATATACTTGACTGAGTCAAATGCAGCCTCATTCCTCTGGCCAGTGATGTTATTTGGGTTTTGGAAAAGAAAACACCAAGGGGATATCAGGATGTAGAAAGAACCACACAAGTCACCCACTGAGGAAGTATTTTATTGGGTTTTGGTGCCTCCTCATCAATTTTGCAAGCCTGCTGCAGCCAAAGCAGAAAGGTTGAATGAGTCATTTCCTTCCTGCTGCTGTTGTCAAGCACCTCAGCCATGGAAGCCTTCCCACAGACACGTCCCCCCTGTGGTCACAGGAGCCCTGGTTTGTGCAGCTTGGGAACAATTCCCGGAAAGTCACACACAGAGCTGTGAATGTGCTGGTGGGATCCCAGCTCTGAGCCCCTGGGCTCTACCAAAACCAGAGAATACAACTCTGGAACTGCTGTCTGGGCTTTGCCTTGGAGTTTGTGGCACCTCAGGCTCCTCCCTAAGCTCCTCAGGGCTTCCCTCACTCACCTCATCCAAATTATGCCGTCACTTATCCTTGTGCCCACCACGTGACATCTGAATCGTGAAAACTTCACGCTCCTCACTGTCTCTGGCCACTTGCTTGGTGGGGCAGAAGGGGAGAATCCCCATCAAACATCTATTTTTCTACAGAAATAGCGGACAGACTCCTGCTTTTTATCAGTGTTGGATCTCCTTTGGTTGAAAGGTAAAAAGGGCTGCTCTGCCAAAACATAAGACAACCCAACAAACCAGCTTTGGCTGCTTAATGAACAGTTTCACTTAGAGGTGTTGAAAGCCTGTGGAGTTTCAGCACACAAACACACCAGGAGGACAGGATGGGACATGCTTTCACTGGTTTGTGCCTTGTATTCTTCAACTCCAACCAGGATGAAGACCTGATACTCTTCATTCCAAGGTGCCAGCTGCAGCTCAGGTTGAAATGGGATTTTGAAGGGTTTTTTACACTTTCTAATGCATCAGGGATAATTCTGTGCTGCTGAGGGGATGTAGGAGTGTGTACTAAGGCCATATGCTATTAAAAAAAAAAGAATTTGCCCATTCCACTGAATCTAAAAGAAATGGAGGAGCCCCCAAATGCAAGAATTTCTTCTTGTATTAGGTAACTGTCTCTTTCCAGGTCAAAATCAACACTGTAATGAATTTAATGTGGAAGTGTAACACTTTAGGTCATACTTTGATTTTTAATTAGTTGCTGACAGTTTCTGGGTGCTCCTGGAAGGGGGTAAAGTGCTGCTCCTTGAACTTAACAACTGTGAAAACAATACTTAGCTGCATAAACACAGAAGTCTCCATGTCATTTCAAGTGCAGCAGGACATCCCAGCTGGCCACCTGTTTTTACTCCATAAGGCTGCCTACAGATCCTGGACCAACATCTGCCAGACCTTGGCACATGTGTTGTGTGTCCTTGGGCATCTTACACGACATGGAGGCAACTGCAGGCAACACTGTCCTAAAAGCAAAACCTTCCCCTGGGAGACCTTTCCTCACTCAGAACCCTAAGGAAACTCCTGTGTTAGAAATAAGCCCTAAAATGTTAAAATATAATGTAAGTAGCTCCTAGAGTAGCCTGCCAGAGATATGTTATGACACAAACACAATCAGCTTAATAGATGGGTTGTTAGGTGTGGTTTACAGCAGGGCATAATGGGGAAAAAATAGTCATTTTGGGACCTCCACACTGGGGCTGTTCCTTGTCTCAGTGCCTGCAGCAAAGGCCAGTTGGGTGGTAAGAAATGAAGGCAAATGGAAACAACATATACCTTGTTTCATGATTTACTGGGCACCACTGGTAAAAGGGCATCACTGATTGTGTCCTGCTATCCTGGGCAGGAAAGAAGATACTGATTTTCTAGGCAGGTCCCAGTTCCTCTGCTGGTGAAGTCACTGTCTTTGATCCACTGCAGGGCTCACATGGAAAAGAACATACAAGCCTGATGGTTTGGCTGAGCCAGCCTTATCTTTCCCTACCAGCAAAAATGAAATAATACACTGGGAAAGCAAGGTGATAACACAGAGCTGTGCATTTTGCTGGTGACAGACTCTGTGTGCACTCAGGACATCACCACCTCTCACACTCTCCCATCCCAGTGGGATGGACTTTCTTTTTCTCATACCGAGTTATCTTGACTCCTACAAATGCTGTCTCCAGTGAGATTCCTCTCAATGCACAGGAGCTAAGGCACAGTCTGGAGAAATTAAAAATGAGACCAGGCCTCTTTAGTAAATCCAAACCTCTTCCTTTCCATTCCTGCAATGTCAGATTGCTACAACTTCATGCCCTCTCCTTGTCCTCTCCTTGCACTCCAACCCTTTGCAGCAGATGACATTGTCTTTCCTGGGATGAATTTACTTTTGTCTCAAACTACACTTGCAAGGGCTTTTGGAAATAGCTGTAGCAAGCCATACTCACATTGTCCCAAAGTGAATAAATATCCTCCCTGAGATGATGTTTTCAAACTAGAGCAAGACATTCTCGGTCAGTTGTGCAGCCCTAATCAGCTGGGTCATTCATCTGTGCCCAGGTTCCTGGGGATAAAGGGATAAAAATCCATTTAAACCTACCCTATTCATCACCCTGAAACAACACCACCAGGGGAGATATTGTTTGAAGCCTGGCCTAAATTAGCAGTTTTCTGGGAGCTGAAAATAACTCAAGGTAAAATCTAAAAAGCTTTTCTCCTCATGTTCTTCTTAGAGGGGTTGAGATTCTTTTTCCTTCTGAGTTAGGTGGCAATTCCTCATTGCTCTGCACTTTACAGTACACAGATTTTGAGTCTTCTTCTACTTCAAATATTCCAACCTCACCCCATCCTTTTCCAGCCAAGGGCCTTTCTCAGCACATCCTCACATTAAAAACACCTGGGGCACAGACAGACAGAAATGATTTGCATTTTTCCCTCCAACTAATTCACCTGATTCACTCACCCCAACCAGGAGAGCAGGGGAATATCTGCAAACCAATTGTGTCTGACAGTTCACACTGAGAAAACACTTGCCTCATAAAGGTAAGAAAAAAGGAGTTTAATTCCTTGTGCACAAGATTACAAAATGAGGGATAACCTGACAAAGTACTGAGGCACTGGGACAGCACAAGACAGTCCCCAGCCATGGTTTTCTGACAGCCATAACTTGGAGGAAGGAACCCAGACAGATAAATCACAAGGGAATAAAAATTAAATAGTAGGGTCATCTCAGACAAGAGCTCCCAAGGGTGGCGAGAAAAGCAGAAGGAACAGACTGAAAGTTTCTCCTCTTCCAAGGTTTATTTTTGCATTTATAGAAATCCTGGCTGCTGTGTAGAAAGAACTTCCAAAAGGACTGAAACCCAGAAGGGAAGAAAGAACCATATTTCCTACTAAAAAGTATCAATCATTGGGTTATTCCCAGCAGCATAAATTAGCTGTTGTGGAGTTCTGCCATGGCATGCCAGATTGCTTCCAGGACAGAAGAGGTTCACACAAATCTAATCCATGTGTGCATATGTATATATATATATATGTATATACACACATATCCAAACCTGGGGTCTGCAGTGCAGGTCTGGGGTACAGACATCTCTCCAGTGATTCACCTGAAGGGTGGATGATATTAAACATCAGTTAAACATTCTTCTACAGCAAAATCTTTAAGATCTGGAGAGATGAAGGCTGTGATCTACCACCAGGTGCCAAGAAATGGATTTCTACCCAAATTAGCACTGAGTAGAGCCTTTATGATCACAGGGAAAAATATTCTGGAGTGTGAAAATGCTAACCTTGTTGTTTAATTTGGGGATAAAAGTATATCTGTAAGAAGAAGCCAAATACTGTCTTGTAAATCTATTTCCTTGTTCATTTTCAGACTCCTTACAAATAATTTTGTGGAACTTCCCATAGTCATGGGAGCACAAAATGAAAATCTCTAATTTAAACAAAAGATGGCACTGCATTAAATTGTTTTGGTTTAGAGGTAATAACTTCTGAGAAAAGGAGACTGGACTCTGCAATCCAATCATCTTCTCTGACTCAGGGATCTGGAATGTGTCAGTGGAGTGGGAGCCCCTTGTTCTGCTGTGCCTGAGAGTGTCACACCTGCATGGTGTGTCCAGCTGGACCTCTGTGGAGGGCAGCCTGAAGGATCCCAGATCTCTGTATGGAGTGGTTTCATCAGGATCCCAGGCTCTCTGAAGGATCCCAGGATCTCTGAAGGATCCCAGGCTCTCTGAAGGATCCCAGGATCTCTGCATGAAGTGGTTTCATCAGGATCCCAGGATCTCTGAAGGATCCCAGGCTCTCTGAAGGATCCCAGGATCTCTGCATGGAGTGGTTTCATCAGGATCCCAGGATCTCTGTGTGGAGGTGTAGCCCATTTCCAGTTTAATTAGAGTGATGTATCTGCCCAGACACTGCCAAAAAGGGATGACTGGCCCCTTTGTGTATGCATTTTCCACATGCTTCTCCTACTTGTTGGGTGTGTCTGGTTTGTAAATCCCATGTGGCCTGAGTGAAATTACAATGTAAGTATTTCAGCAGAAGCACAGCAATACCCACTGACATGTTTTAGAGAGGGACAGACTTCTAGGTACAGGAAAGAAGTGCAGGAAACACAGAAATGCTTAAAATCAGGAAACTGGAAGCAAGTGAGATGGTTGACTCATGTCAGGGAAGAGTCACAAAATAACCCCCCACAAAATAATGAAAAATATCCAGGTGGAACTGCCAGTTGCAGGTTATTTCAAATTTTCTCCAAGAAAACTGGAAATGACCATAGCACATCCAACAAGGTCAGATCTGTAAGATATGGATTGTCTCCAAATTAGGACATTTGAAAAACAAAGACAACTTCAGCAGGACACAGAAGCAGTGCAATGGGAGAACCCAGCTTTTAGAAACTTTGGCACTTTTCACCTGAAAGTGAAAGGTTATTTCTCCTTTTCCATCTCTTGGAAATTTTACTTGGGTTTTAAAGTCATTTGTGGATGCTGGTTTTATCTCTTCTTCAAGAAGAAAGAGTTACTTCCATGGTAACATGCAAAGGACAACAGCATTCCAGTGATACCTGTTTGGCTGCATCTGTAATAATTACAAGTTAATAAATAGTTTTGCCAGTGAAAAACATTTTACCCAATACACTGGTAAGAGAATATGCCAGATTGCATAGATGGAATATGCATAGATGGAAATATTTATGCCTGCTCAGTTGCCTGATCAAAACAAAGATTTAACGCAATGTTTGTTTTTAAAGGCTTTCCTAAAAACATTAACAGAACCTTAACGGAACCGCTGGAGGGCAGCAATGTCAAAGTGAATCATCCATCACTGCACTTTTGGGAATTTGTGAAATTCTCCACCAAAAAAAAAAAAACCCAAAAAAAAAAAAAAAAAAAAAAAAAAAAAAAACCTTAGCAAAAAATATCAATAACAAGAAATAAATTTCTGCTGCCCAGATGCAAGTTTGCAAAACAATGCAATTCCTCTGCACTGCAGAGGCAGCACTGCATTGTCAGTTCCCTTGCTTTTCCACATCTAAAGAATGCCATCTGAACCCTGCAGAACTTGTCTTGTTGCCAGAAAATGCTAAAAATATTTAAAAA
>VXBR01011073.1:1181-11721 GCA_013400215.1 Cisticola juncidis
GACAAACACCCCATAAATGACATTTCCAGGGCTTTGTTAGGGAGATGGAGACAAACACCCCAAAAATAACATTTCCAGGAGTTTGTCAGGGAGATGGGGACAGACACCCCATAAAAACCCATTTTTAGGGGTTTATCAGGGAGATGGAGACAAGCACCCCATAAATAACATTTCCAGGAGTTTATCAAGGAGATGGAGACAAGCACCCCAAAAATACCCATTTCTAGGGCTTTTTCAGGGAGATAGGGACAAGCACCCCATAAAAACCCATTTTTAAGGCTTTGTCAGGGAGATGGAGACAAACACCCCATTAAAACCCATTTTCAGCCCACTGGGTGAGAGCAGGAGCATTTGGTACATTTTTGGTGCTGTCTGTGAAAGCCAGGGGAGATTCAGCTTGAGGTGATTTTGATTGTTTAGGAAAAAAAAAGCTCAGCTCAGTGATGAGCCTGGTCTAGAACACAAATCATTTGATTAAAACAGATTCAGGATTTTTATTGGATTTTTTTTTCCACTGATGTGGAGAGACAAATCTTTGGTTCAGGCCCAGGAATCAGGTGATGAGGGGTTAAACCTTTAATTTGTTATATAAAGATGCTTTTTCCTATCCAAACTGGGCTGATTTTAATCAGTTTAAGATTTTTCCTTTCTTTTAAAGCTGTTTACCTTTCTCTGGTAGGAACTGCTCAGATTGAGAGAGTTCAGCCAGGAGCATCTTCTGCACAGCCAGGGACAGTCAGAGGGGACCCTGGGGACATTAACGATGGATTTTGGGGACAAAGGAAGGAGGAGGAGCCCAGAGTGGCTCAGGAGAACACGGGCAGGGCTCCCAAAGCCTCTCCCTGGGGAAATCACCGTGTCCTGGGGCAGAGGCTGCCTCAGAGGAGGGGGTGGCATCGCTGGCATCACCCAAATCTGTCACTTGGGCTTTGAGGAGACCCCTGGGCTGATGGGGGCACTGCCAGGGCTGAGGGATCTCTCATTTTTAATCCATTTTTAGGTGAATTCTGGGTTTTGTGGGCAGCCTGAACTCCCAGGGTGCAGCTTTTAAGAACTTGACCCTGCAGAAGGGCAGTGGCAAAGGGAAAACAATTTCTTTATACAAATAAGGAAAATAAATTGGAAATCATGCCCTAATTCTCTTGTCTTCATGACTTAAAAAAATCTTTGGGTTTTAGCTAAGATTTCCCTTTAATTTGTGGTTTTTATAAAGCTGGACAGGGCTTGGAGCAGCCTGGGACAGTGGGAGGTGTCCCTGCCCTGGCAGGGGTGGCACTGGGGGATCCTTGAGGTCCCTTCCACCCAAACCATTCCCTGAATCCCCAATAATCATCTCTGGTAATTCTGTCAACCCCACAGTTGTGACTGGGGTTACAGGAATGAGAGAAATGAGTTTTCCTTGGGAAAACAAATTAAAGATTTGTTGTTTTGAGTGACTGCAGGGCACAAAGAGGTGAAATTACAGCACCCTGATGAGACTGGTCTGTCTCTGGTTTTCTGACAAAATCCTGGAAACTCTTGTTGCAACTGAGTTTTTCTAAACACTTGTCCTGTGGGAAGGGAACTCATTAAGGAATTTGGAAAAGGATCATTCCCTTCCTTAAATCTCATTTTCCCACTGCTGCTGCTGCTCATCCTCCACCTCTGAGTGGGTCCCTGGCCAGGGAAGCCTCCCCAGCTCACATTCCTGTGGAAAAATCGTTTTTTGTTGCACTTCTCAGAGTGTTTCTGACAAAAAAAAATATATATTTGTGTCCCTCAGTCCTGGATTTGTGATATTGAGAACACAGTGAGCTCAAGGGAGGGGTTTGGGCTCTCAATGAGTTTGTGTGAATCCTTTATTTGAGTCCCAGCCTCTGCTTCTAAAAGTCAATTCTTGTGTCTGATAACATAAACAGTAACAATTAATTGTGTTTCATGGCCTTCCTTGGGGGCCAGAGAGGTTTATTGGTCAGATTTCCTCCCCTAATCTGTGTGTCAGCACCAATTTTATCCAAAACCTTCTGGAAAGAGGGTTCTGTTTTATTCCTTTTTATCTTTTATTCCAGCATCCCTGTGGAACTTTGGTGCTCTCCCTTCTGCAATCTAAAGCTCCATGTCCTGGGTCCTCCTGGGAGGGAGCTCTTGTTAAAAATGAATTTATTTGGGCTGAAGGAGATGGGTATTCCCATGAGGTTGCTTGAGGTTTCCTGGATTTTTTTGAGTTCAGGGCACTTAAAAATCGTGGATTACTTTGGGAATTTGGACCCAGGTTTCCTCAGTAACTGCAGTTCCTGGGAAACATCTCCAGTGACCCAAAAATCCTCATCAGTGACCAGAGGATCTCCAGTGCCCAAAGATGCTCCCCAGAGGTGCAGAAATCCTCTCCAGCCCACACCCCAGGGTGATTTTATACAAATGAGGTTTGCTCTTCTGCAGAGTTGAGTTTCCCAGTTCATTCCCTGTCCCCATCTAAAAAATCTGCAGGGTTAAACAGCAGAAAGGTGAATCCTTTCCACCCTTGGGCAAGCTAAAGCACTGGGGTGAAACTGGATTTTTTGTGGTCTGGGGTGACAAAACAGCATTGAGACTGTCAGAGGAGGTGAGACAGTCCTAGGGTAGAAAATTCAAAGCCATTCTCCTCCTCCTCCTCTTCCTCCTCCTCCTCCTCCTTCTCCTTCTCCTTCTCCTTCTCCTTCTCCTTCTCCTTCTCCTTCTCCTTCTCCTTCTCCTTCTCCTTCTCCTTCTCCTTCTCCTTCTCCTTCTCCTTCTCCTTCTCCTTCTCCTTCTCCTTCTCCTTCTCCTTCTCCTTCTCCTTCTCCTTCTCCTTCTCCTTCTCCTTCTCCTTCTCCTTCTCCTTCTCCTTCTCCTTCTCCTTCTCCTTCTCCTTCTCCTTCTCCTTCTCCTTCTCCTTCTCCTTCTCCTTCTCCTTCTCCTTCTCCTTCTCCTTCTCCTTCTCCTTCTCCTTCTCCTTCTCCTTCTCCTTCTCCTTCTCCTTCTCCTTCTCCTTCTCCTTCTCCTTCTCCTTCTCCTTCTCCTTCTCCTTCTCCTTCTCCTTCTCCTTCTCCTTCTCCTTCTCCTTCTCCTTCTCCTTCTCCTTCTCCTTCTCCTTCTCCTTCTCCTTCTCCTTCTCCTTCTCCTTCTCCTTCTCCTTCTCCTTCTCCTTCTCCTTCTCCTTCTCCTTCTCCTTCTCCTTCTCCTTCTCCTTCTCCTTCTCCTTCTCCTTCTCCTTCTCCTTCTCCTTCTCCTTCTCCTTCTCCTTCTCCTTCTCCTTCTCCTTCTCCTTCTCCTTCTCCTTCTCCTTCTCCTTCTCCTTCTCCTTCTCCTTCTCCTTCTCCTTCTCCTTCTCCTTCTCCTTCTCCTTCTCCTTCTCCTTCTCCTTCTCCTTCTCCTTCTCCTTCTCCTTCTCCTTCTCCTTCTCCTTCTCCTTCTCCTTCTCCTTCTCCTTCTCCTTCTCCTTCTCCTTCTCCTTCTCCTTCTCCTTCTCCTTCTCCTTCTCCTTCTCCTTCTCCTTCTCCTTCTCCTTCTCCTTCTCCTTCTCCTTCTCCTTCTCCTTCTCCTTCTCCTTCTCCTTCTCCTTCTCCTTCTCCTTCTCCTTCTCCTTCTCCTTCTCCTTCTCCTTCTCCTTCTCCTTCTCCTTCTCCTTCTCCTTCTCCTTCTCCTTCTCCTTCTCCTTCTCCTTCTCCTTCTCCTTCTCCTTCTCCTTCTCCTTCTCCTTCTCCTTCTCCTTCTCCTTCTCCTTCTCCTTCTCCTTCTCCTTCTCCTTCTCCTTCTCCTTCTCCTTCTCCTTCTCCTTCTCCTTCTCCTTCTCCTTCTCCTTCTCCTTCTCCTTCTCCTTCTCCTTCTCCTTCTCCTTCTCCTTCTCCTTCTCCTTCTCCTTCTCCTTCTCCTTCTCCTTCTCCTTCTCCTTCTCCTTCTCCTTCTCCTTCTCCTTCTCCTTCTCCTTCTCCTTCTCCTTCTCCTTCTCCTTCTCCTNTCCTTTTTTCCCTTCCTTTTCCTTTTTTCCCTTCCCTTTTTCCCTTCCCTTTTTCCTTCCCTTCCAAATCTCCCTCCCTCTCTGTAGAACTGGACTCACTGGGGTGGGTGCTTTGAGTTTGATTCCCTCACCACAAAAATCCTGAGAGGTGGGAGCAGGAATCAGAAAGGAACGAGGATAATGCTGCAATTCCATTAAATCCCTGGGAATTAAAACCCCAAAACCTGAATTTCTCCATTGTCTTTATCCTCCCTCTGAACCCCCAGCCCTGCCCTGGTGGCTGCTCTGTGGTGCTGGGGGTGATCCAGGAGCACTCCCAGCCACACATTTCCCCTGGAATTCTGGAATTCACACATTTCCCCTGGAATTCTGGAATTCACACATTTCCCCTGGAATTCTGGAATTCACACATTTCCCCTGGAATTCTGGAGTTCACACATTTCCCCTGGAATTCTGGAGTTCACACATTTCCCCTGGAATCCATCTCCCTGCTGTTCCATCATTTCTTTCCTCCTCCAGCATTTCCCTGGGTTAAGGGCCCCAGTGACTGACAGCAAACAAAAAAAACACCAAAAAATCTCCATCATGATCATATTTACTGCTGACCTACTTAAAATGCTCTTTGCTGCTGCTCTGCTGTGTGCTGCAGTGCTGCTGGCTGCAGTCTCCAGGGAATTGCTGCTGGAATGATAATGAATGCACAGCTTGTTGAACTGGAGCCTCTCAAAGACACGGTTTATTTTTTATTGCATCATTTAGGCTTCCTTTTTCTCCCCCACTTGTGATGTATTATTCCCATTTTTGGTCTCCCTGCTTCGTGCTCTGACTGCAGGCAGTGCTATTGTTTGAAGTGATGCCATTAAATCATGGCATGCCTTCATCTTTGGATAATTTTGCTGTTTGTTTTTCAGGAAAATTAGGATTTTAGCTCTCTCCTGGAGAGGCTGAGCTGTGTTGTCAAAGGCTTGTGCTGAGTGTGACTTTTTCTTTTTATTTTTCTGGTGAAAATACCCTGGCAGAGGTGATTATTTATTTAACAAACGTTTTACACCTACTCTGGTACATTTTTGTCGGGGTTGTTGTAAATGGGTTTGCAGTGCAGGATGGGAACTCATCAGCATTTTGAATATTCATGGCATCGTGGAGGGGTTAGGGAGGGAATTTAAATCCCATCCAGTGCCACCCCTGCCATGGCAGGGACACCTCCCACTGTCCCAGGGGGATTCTTGGGCACTGCCAGGGATCCAGGGGCAGCCACAGCTGCTCTGGGCACCTGTGCCAGGTCCTGCCANCTCATTTAGAGGAAGGTTTGGATGTTCCTGCTCACTCCCCACTGCTGTGGTTGGGAAGGACAGGGCTGAGTTTGCTCTAATTTGTGAATTTAAGGTTGAGTGAGTCCATGGAATGGTAAATTAATCCTACATTTGCAAAAACATCATTCCCCATCCCTGGCAGTGCCCAAGGCCAGGCTGGATGAGCTTGGAGCAGCCTGGGACAGTGGGAGGTGTCCCTGCCATGGCAGGGGTGGCACTGGAGGGGCTTTGAGGTCCCTCCCAACCCAAACCATTTCATGGGTCTGTAATTCCATGAATATCAGGATGTAGGAATGCACTGAACCCATGGATAAGGGATCACACCTGAAATGTTCTTTTCTGGCAACTCCAGAATCCTGCTGGGTTTATACCCCAGTCATGTGGAGCAGGCTGTATTTCCCTCTCAGCCCAAATTCCCTGACCTCAAATCCAAACAGAATTCCTAACCACATGGAGAAAAATACAAAAAATAAACTCTGCTTCATATCTTCTGCATATCCTGGCACACAAGAATGGTGTTATTAGAGCAAAGCCTGGGTTTAGGTGTAAATAACAAACTCAGTTCTTCAAGTCCACAAGGATCAGGTTGGAAAATCCTCTGAGATCTGAGTCCAGCTGTTCCCCAGCACTGCCAAGGCCACCACTGACCCCTGTCCCCAAGTGCCACCTCCACAGGGCTTTAAAACCCCCACAGATGGGGAGCCCAGCCCTGCCCTGGCAGCCTGTTCAGATATTCCCCAGATAGTTCAGGTAATTTCTGTTTTTTCTTGCACTAAGGTTATTTTCACAGTCTGGCCAGGGGATTGGAGGTGCTGAGGGAACATTTCCCACCCCCTTAGCAGCTCTGTGGGCAGGAATTTGTCCTGTGCTGTCCCCACAGAGGTGACAGAAATCATGGGGGAGGCAGAGCAGGAGGGAATCAGCTCTCTCGGGGTTGTTTTTCCCTGAGATTCTCCTCAGGGTTGCTGTTCCCCGGGGTAATCAGGTTTTCAGTCTTCTCTTTGCCCTGGGTGTTTCACACCAGAGCCAGAGCAGACAGGCTGAGTCCAGCAGTGTTNCTGTCCAAAATGCACTTTTTATTGACAGAATTTTACCAATGCCCACTGCCCATGCTAACCTGGCATTTCTACTCTAAACCAATCTCTAAAATTCAACTCAGCAAAAGATGGGGGACGAGAGCAAGAACAAGGAGCACAGGGGCCACTCCCCAATTCCTCCACCTTGTCCCTTCAGCCCCAGATACTAAAAATCCCAAATTCTACATTTACATTCTGTGATAAACTAAATACTGCTTATTCTGGATTCTCTCAGCTTGTGATTCTTCATCCACTGTGGGCATTCACTGCCATGGCAGGGATCAGAGGCAGTGCCCTCCTGGGCTCTGTGTGAGGCTCTGACCCCCCTGTACAGACCCCAGACCCCCTGTCCTGTCCCCAAACCCTCCAGGGTGGCCACAGGGATGTCCTGGACTCTGACACAGCTCCTCTGTAAAACCACTCAGGATCTGTGGGAATTAATTCAGTCTCTGGCTCCAGGGCTGTAAATAATGTTCAGTTCTCCTCTAAATGAGGAGCTGGGCAGGAGCATAACCACAGGAACAGCTCAGTGCTGCTTCAGGGGGAGGAACTCACCCCTGGTGTCCCCTCAGTCCATGGCCACAGGGTCCCCTCCAGCTGGGACAACTCCCCGTGGTGGCTGAACTTTGGAAAATTTGGAGCCCTTGGAGGGGGTGCTGCTGCTGCTCCCTTGGGAAATTGGGATTTGTGTGTTGTTCTCAGGCAGGACAATCCTCACCCCTCATCCTCACTGACCACAGAAATAAAGTGGGATTGGCTGGAATTGCTGCCAGAGAAGTTCTTGCCACAGAATGTGGCTCACTGGTGGGAAATTGGGATTCCAGAGAGGAATATTGTCTGTTCAGGTCCGTGTCTGTGGGAATTCATCTGGGAACAATAAATGGAATATTTAGGACACAGAGCAAGCAGGGGAAGGAAACCATGACAGAGAATCTTTGTCCCTGTCAGTGGATTTTGGTGCCACCATCCCCACATGTCCCAGCTGCCCATGAGCTCCAGGGGTTGATTCCACTCACAAAGCACCCAGAGCTGTTCCTCAGTTTCAGATTTTGATCAGGGCTTGTGTCTTATCTCCTCATCTGCTTTCATTTCAGTTCATCCCCAGAGCCTGTGGTATAAATTAATATTCCCAGGCCACAGGGTGCTTTCCATAAAGCATTTTTACATCCAAATGACCCCACACATCCTGTAACAGAGCTGTGATTCATGGGCTGTGCATGGCAAAGCTGAGGTGAAGCCAGCTGACTAATTTATACCGAGTAATTAGACTCTGAATTAAATGCACAAAAGATGATTATTTTTTCCCTTTGTGCTTTTCCGTGTGTGAACTCAGATGAGCTGATACTGGGGAAGGAAAGGTGATTTTCACTGTGCATCACCCAGCCTGGTGTGTGCTGGCAGCCTGAAGGGAGTTATGGAAAATTCACAGGGATGGCCCCATCCCTGTGCCACCTCCTGGGGATGTCCATGGGCCAGGCTCCCATCCCTGTGCCACCCTGTCAGAGCCCAGGACATCCCTGTGGCCACCCTGGAGGGTTTGGAGACCGGACAGGGGGTCTGGGGTCTGTACAGGGGGGTCAGAGCCTCACACAGAGCCCAGGAGGGCACTGCCTCTGATCCCTGCCATGGCAGTGAATGCCCACAGTGTGTGAAGAATCACAAGCTGAGAGAATTCAAAATAAGCAGTATTTAGTTTATCATAGAATGTAAATGTAGAATCTGGGATTTTTAGTATCTGGGGCTGAAGGGACAAGCTGGAGGAATTGGGGAGTGGCCCCTGTGCTCCTTGTTCTTGCTCTCGTCCCCCATCTTTTGCTGAGTTGGATTTTAGAGATTGGTTTAGAGTAGAAATGCCATGTTAGCATAGGCAGTGGGCATTGGTAAAATTCTGTCAATCAAAAGTGCATTTTGGACAGGGTTGGGTCAGGGGTGCTGTACATGAGGTGTGGGGCTCTCTGAGCCGCCCAGTCCTGCTCTGCTGGGGATGCCCTGCAGAGCTGAGACAGAACTGAGATAATGCCCCTGCCAGGGAGGCCTGGCAGAGCTGAGACAGAACTGAGATAATGCCCCTGCCAGGGAGGCCTGGCAGAGCTGAGACAGAACTGAGATAATGCCCCTGCCAGGGAGGCCTGGCAGAGCTGAGACAGAACTGAGATAATGCCCCTGCCAGGGAGGCCTGGCAGAGCTGAGACAGAACTGAGATAATGCCCCTGCCAGGGAGGCCTGGCAGAGCTGAGACAGAACTGAGATAATGCCCCTGCCAGGGAGGCCTGGCAGAGCTGAGACAGAACTGAGATAATGCCCCTGCCAGGGAGGCCTGGCAGAGCTGAGACAGAACTGAGATAATGCCCCTGCCAGGGAGGCCTGGCAGAGCTGAGACAGAACTGAGATAATGCCCCTGCCAGGGAGGCCTGGCAGAGCTGAGACAGAACTGAGATAATGCCCCTGCCAGGGAGGCCTGGCAGAGCTGAGACAGAACTGAGATAATGCCCCTGCCAGGGAGGCCTGGCAGAGCTGAGACAGAACTGAGATAATGCCCCTGCCAGGGAGGCCTGGCAGAGCTGAGACAGAACTGAGATAATGCCCCTGCCAGGGAGGCCTGGCAGAGCTGAGACAGAACTGAGATAATGAAGAATAAACAGCCTTGGAAACTGCACTGGGGACTCAGCCTGTCTGCTCTGGCTCTGGTGTGAAACACTCAGGGCAGAGAGAAGACAAAAAACCTGAATTGCCTCGGGGAACAGCAACCCCGAGGGAGCAGTAACTCTGAGACCTGGACACATCTCCTGCTCTGGTTTGAAGGTGGATGGTGGAATGAAGGTCCTGAACACAGAGCTGTTGGTATTTCAGAGAGCTGGGGACACCCCTTGTCCCCAGCAGAGGGGCAGGAGGCTCCTGCACATCCCCACAGCCCTTGGCAGATTCCTGACACTGCACAAGGGATCTAAAATTCACCTCCCCTGGTTCACTCAAACCCTCATTCCCCACGAGTCATGGCTGCTCTGGGGATGCACCTTGTGTTCCCTGGCTCTGGAAATCAGGATTCTGTCCTGCCTCACTCTCCAGCTGATGCTGAGCAAGACAAAACACAACATGTGCTGGTTTTGAGGTGACAAATTCATGAGTAAGTGTTTTAATCACCCATTTTACTCCCTTCAAAAGTTCCTGGGAAGGAAATGTCACCTCCTGGATTTGAACACCAAGCCCAAGTGTGTGAGTGTGTGTGGCTGAAAAGTTTGCAGCAACCCAGGTCAGTGGGCTCAGGCACTGGAAGAGATTTGATTTCCTCTTTTCCACCTTGAAAAAAGGCAAAAGATTCATTCAGCAGATGCTGCTGGATCCTGCACATGGCTGGAGGCTCCACAGAAGGATTTTTATGCTTCCATGAAGAGCATCCCTCTAGAGAGGAGGAAGGACTACACTGTGCTTCCCCAAAAAAACAAATAAACCCCAAAAATCCCTCCTGACCCTCCTGCCCTTTCCTTTTCAATGCTGGGATAATTCTTGGAGGGCTGAGGAAGCAGCAAGGCAGTGACTGCCCAAGGGCTGGGGACACTGAACCCCCTGGATGGCTGAAGATTCAGGGCTTGTCTCTTTAATCAAAACAAGGAATTTTCACAAAAAAAGCCTCCCAGAGAATGATCCTCACTGCCTCCCTCCCTCACTGTCAGATCTCAGATCCAGCAGCCACATAAAGCCCTGGTTCCCTGGGAAACCAAGCTAAAAATACAGAGGCTGCCTGGGGAGACTGGGCCAGGGGAGATGGTACCAGGTCCAGCATCCCCTGCTGACCCCGTGTGTGAGGGGCCTCTGGAAGTCCCTGGTGTCCCTCTGGAAGTCCCTGCTGTCCCTGTGAGCTGAGAAATCCCTGCTGTCCCTGTGAAAATCTCTGCTGACCCCGTGTGTGAGGGGCCTCTGGAAGTCCCTGCTGTCCCTGTGGAAGTCCCTGGTGTCCCTGTGGAAATCCCTGCTGTCCCTGTGGAAGTCCCTGGTGTCCCTGTGAAGTCCCTGCTGTCCCTGTGGAAGTCCCTGCTGTCCCTGTGAAGTCCCTGCTGTCCCTGTGAAATCCCTGGTGTCCCTGTGGAAGTCCCTGGTGTCCCTGTGGAAGTCCCTGGTGTCCCTGTGAAATCCCTGGTGTCCCTGTGGAAGTCCCTGGTGTCCCTGTGAAGTCCCTGCTGTCCCTGTGGAAGTCCCTG
>VXBR01011075.1:1158-12955 GCA_013400215.1 Cisticola juncidis
GGGTCCTCTCCAACCAGGGATGCCCACTCCAACAATGCTCCCCCGAGATTGGAAATTGGCTGTTTTAGAAATGAAGGACTGTTTCTTTCAAATTCCATTGCACCCTGAAGATGCCCCACGTTGGGCACCAACTGAAATATTAATCCCTCCTTCTATCCCCTTCAGGGGTCTAGGGCTCAGCCCAGGAGGAATATATTTCATGAGACAGGAATAGGATCCAAAAGAGGCTCTCACCCTTAGCTGCAGTCAGATGTTTATTCCAGATGTTCTCCAGGGTGAAGAGGGAAAGAGGGCGTTTACAGGGGGACAGGACCTTTTCTCTGATCTTGCCGGGGTGGAGAAGTTGGCACACAGCCAATGGGGTCAGAAAGGGAAGGAAGGGTCAAATACATGTCCTGGCCCTAGGGGTTCTCTGGGGTGGGAGAAACCATTTCCCCAAGGGAATGTAACACCTTGTCTCTCCTGGGCCTTTCCCTCTTTCCCTGGAGGACTCTCACTCCATGATTTCTGCTGGAAACAGCCCCACTGCCACCCCAGTGATCCCAAATTTCTGCCAGCCTCGTTCAAACAAACCCACCCTGGGCTGCCTGGGCCCTGCTCATGGACAGAGGAGTTTTCCAAACATCCTGAGGGAATGGTTTGATCCTGGGGGATGCACAGCAGCTGGAGAAGGAGCTCCAGGAACCTGCTGAGTTGTCCTTAGGACCTTCCAGCTGCCAGCTCAGCAGTGCCATCCCTGTCTGCCCCAGGGAAGGGGTGTGGATTGCGGGATGTATCCCTGGCGCTGAGGACACACCACATCCCTGTCCCCCTGCAGCTTCCCCAGCACCACCATTCCCATTCCTGAGGGATGACCCAGCCCTGCTGCAGTGCAGAGCTTTTCCCTGCCTCTCCAGCCCTTTCTGTCATCCCAGCACCCAGAAATGGGAGTGGAGATCCTCAAAGCCTGGCTGGGCAGTCAATCCCACACAGCCCCAGCTCCACCACTTGCTGTGTATCCCCAGCAGGTGAGAAGACGCAGGGAAGTCATTCCTGGAATTCCCAGGAATTCCCAGCGACCTCATTGTGCTGGGAGCAGCGGCCCTGCAGCTGGAGTGGAGGAATGTGCCCTGAGAACAGCAAAAATCTGGGAATGAGCCCTTCCCATCCTTCCCAGCCCATCCTGCCGAGCTGACTGTGTTTCCACAGCGTTAAATATTGATCCTGGGGCTGGGAGGACCTGGAATGCCATGGGGCAGGGAAGGGGCTGCCTGGAATGAGGCACAGCTTGGGATGGCACAGGGACCTGCCAGCCCCTGGTGTGACACCAGCCTGTCACCCCCCCGGAGTGGGCACGTTGTTCCTCGGGGTCAAGCGAGCCGTGGGTCAGCCCTGAGGGGCATTTCCTGCTGCTTCCCTCGGTGGCTTCCCGTGGAAATCCAGCCCTTTCCCTGGACCAGGGCTGCTCCTGCCCTGCCCATGGCTTGCTCTCCTCACTGATCACTGCTCATGCTTGGCTGCTGCTCTCAGGGCATCCCAATCCAAGGGCTGCTGATTCCTGCTTTTCTCCAGCTGGAAAAAAAATCAATGGATATTATTATATTATTTGGGATTATAACTATATAGAAAAGTCCAATCTTCTTGGAGGGCACACAGCAAACGTTTATTAAAAGGCACATCCTTTTATACAGCATTTTGGTACAAATGTGATTGGTCATTTAGGCCACCACCTCTATTGTAAACATCTTTGCAAGAAAACAAACTGGAAAACAGCAGGTGTAAAAGGTTAGGAATTTTTGGGATATCTTTTCACAGCTCCCCAAGAGCAGATGCCTCGGAAATTCTGAGTTGCTTTCTCACAAGGTGCCTGGTGCCCAAGAAATTCTCTTTGGCCACTGTCAGCTCCCACAAAAGGACACGCTGATGTGCCAGTCTGGCCCTGCCCCGGGCTGCAGCCACTCCTGGCCCGTTCCAGGTGGGATGGGGCAGCAGGAATGAAACCTCTGCTCCTGTGGGAATGCTGTGTGTGCCCCACAGTGCCGTGCCCAGCCCATTCCCAGTGGATGTGCTGGAAATGGGAATGGTGTCTCCTCAGCTTCACCAGCAGGCAGATTCACCAGTGTGCTGATGGCCAGGAAATTCCAGGATTTCCTGTGGGATTTGAGCTCCTGGCTGGCTGCTGCCCAGGATCCCACCCAGATCCATCACCAGGGGATGCAGGGAGGGGGAAGCAGGATGCTCCTGGCCTGGCTGGGACACAGCCCTGGCTCCCTCCTAGGCAGGGGCTAGGTTTTCCAGCTGCCAGCAATTTCCATCAAAACCTCATCAGTGCAGTCAAAACACATTGGCTGAAACTGCAATTTTGAGGGGAGAAAAAAAAAAGATATTTTAAGCAATGTCTTGGTCAACAGATAGAAAACCTGGGGAGCCTGGAGGAAGAGATGTGGGAAATGGGGAATTTTAAAGGGAATTTTCAAGGGGCAGGAGAGCTTGTGAGGGTGTCTGAGCCCACAGAGGCCTGGAGACAAAGCACGGTGGTGACAAAGTGGCCCAAACCTTGGTGTGGGGACAGGCACTGCTGTTGTGAGGAGCTGTCACAGGAGGAAATTCCCAGTTTAGGAATACAGGGGGAGATCTGATATGATCCTGAGCAAATCCCAGGAAAAAGGATCCCCAGCTGCTGCCAGCCAGGCTCTGCTCATTCCTGGCAATCTGCAAACACAATTTTGCTGTGACAGGTCCAGTTCCTGATAATATTTTTCTCTCCTAACCTGATTGTGCTCTGGAATGAAGTGGCCCAGGAGTTCATCACTCCCACAGTGCTGGAGCCTCCTTGGGAGGCAGCTTTGGAGCCAGAGTTGGAGATTCCAGGGTGCCCAGCTTGGAAATAAAGGAGCTGCAGCACTGGTGAGATCCAAGGGTTCCAGGATCTCTGGAGATCCAGGTGATCTCTGGTGAGATCCAAGGACATCCAAGGCGCTGAGAGCACATTTCTTGCTCCAGAGATGAGCATGACCTGTCCCAAAAAAGGGAAATTTTGGGGGTAGATTATTCCAGAGATTCCTCAGCACATGGTTGACCATGGGATGATGCTGTGGGTGCACCCAGGACCCCAGGGCTGAGCTGGATCCTGCAGGATGAGGCAGTGGAGCTCCAGAGCTCCTTCCCCTCTCCTGACCAGGTGAGACATGGAATAAGATGCCCAGAGAAGCCGTGGCTGCCCCTGTATCCCTGGAAGTGTCCAAGGTTAGGCTAGATGGGGTTTGGAGCAGCCTGTGATAGGGGAAGGTGGATCTGATCCTAAAAGTCCCTTCCAACCCCAACCAGTCTGGGATTCCATGATGCAGTCCTTGCCACAGCCCCAAATGCCTCCAGCACAGAGCATTCCTTGGAGCACACATCCTCTCTCAACCAATTTAGGATTTTATCTTTCATGGTGATTTCGCCCAAATCAAAGAAAAAAAATGATACTAAAATATGTCTATTCCCATCTTATTTTATTTTAATAGGATTAAGTATCCTTGTGCTATCAAAATGTCTGTTTCAACATTTGCAGGCTGAGGAATTTCTCTCTGTTGCAAATGACATTTAGGAACAAAATTGAATCTAAGTGTTCCTTCTACTTGTGTTTGAAACAGTCCAAATTGCAGTGACGTATTTGGGCTTTGTTGACACGGAACATTTGGATTAATCCAAAAGAAACACTTCCCGAACTTCATCTCCAGAAAACACTCAGACTTTGATGGGCCTGTTTCATTTGCAAATGAAGGGAGAGAAAAAAAAAAAAGATAAAAAGTCACATCCTCAGCATTTCCTGGGAAGCTGCAGCTCCTCTCCTTCCCCGTGGTCTCTGAGGATGTGGGATGTGCTCCAGGGAGGAACAGGCTGGATCCCAGCCATGAGGGCTGCTGGGACTGGGCAGGGTGAGGGGAGGCAGTGCAGGGGGCACTGGGCAGACTGGGACCATTGCAGGGGGCACTGGGCAGACTGGGACCATTGGACCTGGGACTGGAGGCCCCATCCCAGCAGTGGGTCCCAGGCAGATCCATGCTGGTTTTCAGCAGAAGCCCAGAGAAGCTGAAATGTCCAAGGCCAGGCTGGACAGGACTTGGAGCAACCCAGGGTAGTGGAAGGTGTCACTGCCCATGGCAAGGGCTGGAGTGAGATGAGTTTTAACATCCCATCCATGACTCCATGACTCAATGACTCCATGACTCCTTGATGTCATGCTGCCATGATTCCATGATTCCATGATTCTATGATGCCATGATGCTATGATGCCGTGATGCCATAATTCCATGATGCCATGATTCCTTGACTCCATGACTCCATGACTCCATGATTCGATGACTCCATGACTCCATGACTCCATGATGCCATGATTCCATGAGTCAATGATTCCATGATCCCATGATTCCATGATTCCATGACTCCATGATTCCATGACTCCATAATTCCATGGTTCCATGATTCCATGATTCCATGATTCCATGACTCCGTAATTCCATGATTCCATTATTCCATAATTCCATAATTCCATGACTCCATGATTCCATGACTCCATGATTCCATGATAAGCTGTCCCAGAAGATGCTGCCCACCCTTCTCCCAGCCCTCAGACCCAGTTCCTGCAATCTTGGATCAGCCATTAGCACATTCCAAGCAATGGGAAGCTTTGGATCTGACTTCCAGCCAGCCCTGGAGCACATCAGGAGCGTTTACAGCAGCTGGAATCTTGTGGCCTGCAGGGAAGATCAGCAGTGATGGATTCAGGGAATGTCTCTGCTGCTGTGGGTCAGTCTCAGGCTCCTCTCCCACTCTGTGGGTGTTGTTTGCTTATCCGTGTCCTCATCCATCAGCTGGGAGCTCTGTGTGCCAGGGCACGGCTCATTAGAGAGATTTCATGGAATCCCAGGATCTCTGAGGCTGGAAAAGCCCTCAAGGCCATCCAGTCCCAGCTGTGCCCCATCCCCACCTTGTCCCCAGCCCAGAGCCCTCAGTGCCACCTCCAGCCCTTCCTGGGACACTCCAGGGATGGGCACTGCAAACCTCCCTGGGCAGTTCCAGTCCCTGAGCTCCCTTTCCATGGGGAAATTCCTGCTGCTGCCCACCCTGCCCCTCCCCTGGCCCAGCCTGAGGCCATTCCCTCTCCTCCTGTCCCTGTTCCTGTAGCAGAGCCCAACCCCCCCGGCTGTCCCCTCCTGTCAGGAGCTGTGCAGAGCCACAAGGTCCCCCTGAGCCTCCTTTTCTCCAGGCTGAGCCCCTTCCCAGATCCCTCAGCCTCTCCTGGGGCTCCAGCCCCTTCCCAGCTCCGTTCCCTGCCCTGGACAGGCTCCAGCCCCTGCAGGGCTCTCTGGCCAGGAGGGCCCAGGACAGGACACAGCCCTGGAGGTGCCCCAGCAGTGCCAGCACAGGGGACAGTCCCTGCCCTGCTCCTGCTGTCACACTGGTTTGGATCCAGGCCAGGTGCCCGTGGCCTCCTTGCCCACCTGAGCACACCTGGGCTCATTTCTTCTCAAGCCTGACGCTGCTTTACCCACACAGGCAGGGCTGGAATTGTCCTGGAATTAACAAACCAGCAAGGCACAGACCCTGCACTGTGTCCCCTCCCTGGGCTGCTGGGGGGAGATGTCACCAGGAAAGGGTGGCATTTCTGGAGGTGGGACGAGGAGAGCCTGAATATTCCCTCAAACAAGGCAGCTTCCAAAACATCACCTAACAAGGAACAGGGAAAGAGCAGCCAGAAAAACTGCTGGGAGCTGTGATGGGCTGGGAGCTGTGATGGGCTGGGAGCTGCCATGGACTGGGAGCTGTGATGGACTGGGAGCTGCCATGGTCTGGGAGCTGCCATGGGCTGGGAGCTGCCATGAGCTGGCATGTGATGTCCTGGGGACAGAGGGACAGTGACTCACTGCAGCCTGCTGGGGGCAGGGAGGCAGATGAACTCATGCTGCCAGAGAGGGGAAGGGGAGTCAGATGGGTTTTACAAATATACCAGGGGAGTCTCAAATACTGGCGAGAAAGTAGGAGCCATTAATAAATTAGGAAGAAGATTAAATTAATGATGACTCTCAAATGGCTGAAGCACTGCAGAGCCTTCTAAAATCTGCCTTTAACCAAGGGGGGAAAAAAAGAAGGAAAAGAAAGGGAAGAGAAGAGAAGCTGAAGAGTTTCTGTGGACAATAAGAAAACAAAGGAAATCTGGTCAAATTGTCACATTTGAATCTTAAGGAAAGGCAGACAAAGCTGAGCAGGGCTGGGGGCAGGCAGAGGGCCCGGGGTGGGACCAGGCATGTGGAATAAAGCAGAGCCCCACAGCAGAGTTGTTTAAGTTACAGCGGAGCAGGAAATCACCCGAGGGGCTGGGAAAAGGAAGTGCAGCATGAAAGGACAGCGATCCCAGCAGCGATAACTGCACAGCTCCATCCCCAGCCCAACAATGGAGAGCCGGGAGCCAGGGAGGCCTCTGGAAAATGAACGGATTGGGGCAGCTCCCAGGGGGCTGTGGGGACAGAGGGGACCAGCCCAGCACCCACAGCCTCTGCAGGTGGGTTTGCTCCAGGACTCACCCACAGAATTCCTCCTCTCCACACTGCCCAGGGAATTGGGGAGAAGGCTCTTCCTTCCCTGTGGAGCTGCCAGTTTGGTCCTGCTGCTTCCACTGGAGCCACTCTGGGCTGCTGGATTTGGGAATACAGTGGGGGACCCAGACAATCAGAGGAGAAGGTGGAAAGTCCTCACTGGGTACAGAGATGGGAACAGCAGCTGGAGGTACAGCTGCTGGATGGGTCTGGAATGGGAATGTTGATTTCCAAGGCACCTGGATAAAATGTCTCACTGCACAGGAATGGGGAATCACGGAATGACGGAACATCCTGAGCTGGAAGGGACCCCCAAGGATCATCATCCAACCCCTGGCCCTGCCCAGACCCCCCAACAATCCCCCCTGGCAGCGCTGTCCAAAGGCTCCTGGAGCTCTGGCAGCCTCGGGGCCGTGCCCATTCCCTGGGGAGCCTGGGCAGTGCCAGCACCTCTGGGGGATGAAACTTCTCCCAAAACCCAGCCTGAGCCTGCCCTGGCCCAGCTCCAGCTGCTCCCTGGTGCTGTCCCTGTCCCAGAGCAGAGTTCAGAGCTGTCCCTGAGCTGCCTCTCAGGAGGAGCTGCAGCACCGGGGAGCTCTGCCCTCAGCTCCCCCGTGAAGGAGCCAAGTGCCCTCAGCCAAGATCCCCCAAATCCCTGATCCAGAGGAGGAGGACAGATCCCACTGTCTGACCTGCCGGGTCTCTGCAGGATCAATCCTGCTGGATCAGTCCCACACCCTCCCTCCCATCAGGTTTCACTTCATTTCGCATCATTTTCCCCCACAAATGCAAGAACCATGGCTGGGTTTAGCCCAGAGCAGGGATTTTGGCACAGATTTGGCACAGAGAAAGCTCTGCAGGACAGAATCCCAGGCTGAGCCCTGGGACTGCCCAGGAGAAGCTTTCCAGTGCCTGGAGCTCAGCTGGGGACAGGAGGGGATGCTGCAGCACCAGCATGGAGAGAGGGATGAACCCAGAGTGTCCCATGGCCCCTCTTCCCACCTGGTGCTCTGCAGATGTTTCCTTCAGCACCCACCCCAGCACAGCACCTCAGAGGGGTCTCAGGAGGTCACTGAGGACCACCCAGCACATCCCAGGGCTGTGGTGTTGGCAGAGAAGCTCCTGCAAGCAGGGGGGACACCAGAGGATGTCCCCAGGCATCCCTAGGGACCCAAGCAGCCTGTGGGCTCAGGCCACACAGCCTAGGGCTCCCTGGGATGGGGCTGTGTCTTGGGTTGAGAAATGTAACCAAAAATGTGGATTCTGTTTTCATTTGTTGAAGCCATTGGGAGATTTTGTTCTTTATCTCTTGTAACTCCAGGGGGGAAGAGGGCGATGCCTTCTGTTAATGGACACCTGATAACAGCAGATAAGGCAGGGCCTCCTTATCTCTTCCTGCCCCATCCTCCTCCCAGGGACATCCCCTGTGAATGGGCCATTGAAGGCTCTCACAGCACTGATGACATCACCTCATCCCATTGGGAGAGGCTCCACCCAGTGGGAGGAGCCAAAGCCTTTCCATGGAATAAAACCAGCAATCCCAAACAGTAATTCAGCCAGTTTTCCACTGAATTCTTGAAGGAAGACCGGACCCATCTCACCAGCACTGGACCCTTCTTTTTCTCTACAGAATCATCTCTACTCCACAGACCAATGTCTGTTACTCCAGGAGGATTTATTTGGACTTCCAGCACCCTGACAACAACAGGGTGTCAGGTTGTATCTCTGACTCTGTCAGGCTTTTCTAGGACTTTTGTTCATTTGCCCTTTTTTAAAAATTTTTTTTTTTTACTACTGCATTTGTATTTTTTAATATTCCTAGTAAACAACTGCTATTCCTATTCCCATATTTTTGCCTGAAAGCTCCTAATTGCAAAACTGTAATAATTTGGAGGGAGGGGGTTTTACATTCTCCATTCTGAGGGAAACTCCAGTTTTCCCGACAGATCCCTGTCTTTCCAAACCAGGCCATGCTGGCAGCAGCATTCCCACCCGGATCCCGCACTGGAGGCACTGCTGTCCCGAGGGGATCCAGCCACACGACAGGGGCACTCTCGAGGGAGATGCTGAGGGGCTGCAGGATGGGATTTAGGAGGCAGAAAAATGAACTCAATCTGTCCAGCTCTGCTGATCAATCACGCAGGCAGGAACAGGATCACTGTCCCCGAGTGCCTGAAGGGTGGAAGCAGAGGGAGATGGAAATTGCTCACTGGAGCTGGGGGGTCAGGGGGGAATGGGGAGTGCCAGGGCTGCTGACTCAGCTCTTCCTGCCCTCCTAATGGCTCTTCAGGGGCAAGGATGGGGCTAAGCCCCAACCAAACCATGCCTGGGCAGCAGAGGAAGCTCCTGGCCCACGGCTGTGGGTCAAGGATCTCTGTGGAAACCATCTGGGATGAGGGGATGGAGCAGGGAGAACATGGTGGGGAATTGGGGATGTGCAAGTAGAGCAGGGGGGTGAGGAAGGTGAGTGGGACAGGCAAAGCCTGCAAAGGTTGGACAGGTAGGAAACTGCCAAGGTTGGAATTTCTGGGGGGTGTGTGCTGTTACAGACCCCGATTTGGCACCGTGGTCCCATGGGATGTTCCATCAGCCCTGCAGGGAGCTGCTCCTGGGGATGTCTGGGCAGGAGCTGAGGTGGGAGAGCCCAGGATAAGGGAATGGGGTCCCTCCATGCAGGAATCCACACACAGGGATGGAGTTATGGCAATACCACAGGGATAGAGGTCACCCCAGCCCTGTCACCACCAGGACACTATCCCAGGGGTGTGGGAGGGCTGGGATTGGGATCCATCCCTGCAGGCACATCCCCAGTGTCATGGAGCTGCTCTGTGTGTCCCCTCCCCTGTCTGCAGCAGGACTGGTGGCTTTACAGTGTCCCCCCTCAGTGTCCCCCCCTCAGTGTCCCCCCTCAGCCCCGCTGTGTCTGGGGGCCGCTGGCAGAGCTGTGCCTCGCTCAGGCTCTTTATCTGTTTTCATTTTCTATGCACACCTCTGGGGCACTGCTCAGATATAAAATAATCAGAATGACAGTCCCCAGATAAAGGCCACTTCTGCTCGGAACACACCGAGTTCTCGTGCAAAAGCACACAAATGGCAGTTTATTTTCTACCTCAGCACCTCCCGGGCCTTGCAAGTGTTGGATCCAAAGGAAAATCTCCTGGTCAGCTCTTTCCCACCTGTGAAACCTGGTGCAGTGCATAAAGTTCAGAGGCAGGAGTGAATAACAGCGACTTTCATTAAGTGTCAAGTGAAAGCAGAGCCAGGCTGGAGCCTAATTCCAGTTGGGACCCGTTCAATAGCAAATTAACCTGCCAGTGATCTCCCAGGAGGCTACTGAGCAGAGCAGGAGGAATAATTTGAAACCAGGTTTGGAGAGCTAGGTAATATCTTTTTTATTAGATCAGCAGATAATTTGTAGCCAGATATTTATTCCGCGAGCCTCGATGTGCGTGAGGAGCCCTCTGCCACCCCCTCTCCCTCCCAGATCCATGGAAACCTCTCCGGATATTCCCAGCACGGAGGCAAAACCCGAGCAGGGGGTCGGGGATGCCCTGGGAAGGGCACGGGGGCGATTTTGGGCGCTGCTTTCTGTGACCCCTCCATGGCCTGCCCTAGGGAGGGGAGGCAGAGCGAGGATGGCCACGGGGATGGCTGGAAAGGCTTTTCCCCCTTTTTCTTTCCTTTTTCCCTGGATGCTGGCAGGGAGAGGCCGGGCAGGCGGGCAGTGCCGGAGCAGCATTACCTCACCAGCGCCGAGCCGCGTTGGCTGCAGCGCCCGAGGAGGAGGAGGAGGAGGAGGAGGGGGATGTTATCTCCTGGCAACCCCCGCGCCTGTCACATCCATCACGGCGGCGGATGCAGCGCAGGACCCGCAGCCCCGTGCCCGGGGGTCCTGCTGAGGAGGGCTCCCCTCCCCTGGAGAAAAAGCCCTGGAATGGGCTTTGCTGGGCTGGGGGTGACAGGGGTGGCAGCTCCGGGCTGGGCAGGGATGGGGAAACAGAAGCCAGGGCAGTGTCGGGAAATCAGGCTGGAGATGATGGGTCCTGCCCCAAATTGAGCTCCGGGGGTCCCAGAGACAGAAACCCCGAGCTTGTCCAGCTGCTGGGCCAGGACCCCTCCTCACCCCAGCGAGGGGCTGCTGTGGCTCTGAGGGCCCTTCCTGCAATTCCAGCTGATTCTGCCCCTGCTGGGACACGGAGAGCTGGCAGCACTGGGTGTCCCTGTTCTCCAGCGAGCCCAGCAGATCCCATCTCCAGGAGGAGCTGGCACCAGTGTGGGCCCATGGATCCCTCCCCAGACACAGCCAGGCCCCCCCACCTTCTCGAGTCCTGGGCACCTCACATTTTCACCTCTGCCTCTCAAAAGGAGCGGGATGAGGTGAAATATTCGTGCCCTCTCTGCTGGGGGGTGCAGCCATATCTGCATCCACCCTCTGCCTTTAGCCAAAGATTTCTTCCTGAGCCCCGAGCCCTGGCTCTGAGCCCTCACGTGTGGTCAGTGACTGCGGGGGCAGCAGAGACCTGTGGATGAGAGGCGTGAAAAGCCGGGAATCTGCCGGGGGCTGCCAGCCACGGCCTCTCCTGGCTGCTGGCATCCTCCAGCATCAGCCCCTGGAGGGACTTCCACTGGAAGGAGAATGGGAATGAGGCACCAGCAGCGCTGGGATGGAGCGGAGGGATGGGGGAGCAGAGCAGAGCAGATCCAAGGGGATCCAAGGAGATGTTGGCTCCCCCTGGGCTGCTCCGAGCCATGGGCTCAATTTGCAGCCGATTCAGCACCGTCCCCGCCAGGGCGGGGGCTGGAGGCGCTCGGCAGCCCCGCGGTGCTCCTGGCAGCTCCCGGGGCGGGGATGGAGCTGGAGCTGGAGCTGGAGCGGAGCCACGATGGCCCCGCAGCTCCCGGGCGTTCCACGGGAGAGGGGACGGGAGGGGAGGAGCGGGGGAGGGAGCGCCTGATGAGGGATCCGGGAATGGGAGGCAGACAGGAAAACTAATCGGGGATGATTGAGGGAGAGCGGGAGGATGAGTGAAAGATTGAGACAGAGTGATAAAGAATATGTCAGACGGACAGGAAAACTAATAAAGAATAATAACGGCCCCTGGCCCTGCGCAGCAGCCGCAGCCACCCCGGGCTGTGCGGGGGGAGCCCGGGCTGGGTGTGACACCCTCTGCACAGGGGACACACAGGGACATGCTCTGTGTGGGTGGGTGTGTGTATGTGTGACACCACCCTGCCCA
>VXBR01011075.1:26292-52776 GCA_013400215.1 Cisticola juncidis
GCCCCTCCCCCGCCAGGCGCAGGGCCACCACCGGGGACCCCCCCCCCCCCCAGAGCAGCCCCCACCTATGGCACCGGGCAGTCCCTAGGGACCCTGCAGCTTGTGGGCACAGTGACAACGTTCAGAAAGAGATCCAGGCTGAAAAATAGCAAAGTCCCTACAGTCCAGCCAGGATGCTGCCCCTCTCCTCCAGCTCCCCAGCTGCTGTTTCAGGGACTGATCACATCTCTATTTACAATATAGAACATGAGTGCGGGCCGGACGCTGCGCTCCCAGGGGCTCTTCCACGCAGGAAACCATTCAAAGCTGGAACTTGCTCCCTGTGGATTGGTATTTTTTTTCCCCTCTCTCTTTTTTTTTTTGTTTTTGTTTTTGTTTTTCCTCTTTTTTTGTCTTTTTTTTTTTTCTCATTTCGTTTCGTTTTGTTTTCTCTTTAAACGTCTTTTTTGTTTTGTTTTGTTTCAAGGACAATAAAAAGTTGCGATCAGGCAGGACTTGAATGTCATTCCTATAAGATTCGTATTTACAGGAGTCTACAGCAAAGAGACAGGCAGCTGGCTCCCCGTGCTCGGGGACACTCCTCGTCCTATGCCCCAGGAACTCCACCAGCTCTGCGTGGACCTTTGGTACTTCAGCCCTTCTCTCCCTTCTCCGTGCCCTCCGCACCAGGAGCCTGCCCAGCCCTCCCCGCCGGCAGTTCGGGAAGCTCGGCAATCGGGGTCGGGATGCTTCTCATCCTCCCCACCCACCCCAGCCCCGGGCAACACGGCGATAAAAAGGCTCCTCTCACCCCTGCCTCGCCCCGCCCTGCTCCCCGCAGAGCGCCCTGCCTGGAGGAGCGGCCGGAGCCGTAAAGCATCCAAGTGGAAAATGTTCCTCTGGCCTCTGCTCCCTGCCCCTCCTGCCCAGCCTCACAGGTAGATCTCCCTCTTGGTGGTCTGGGCCGAGGGGGTGGTGGCTGGCTGGAAGTCCGAGGTCTGGGTGAGAGGAATTTCCTCCATGGGAGAGTCCTTGCAGGGCTCATGGCTACTATTGGAGAAGGCACTGTACGTGGGGAGCAGGCGGAGGTTGGCCATTTTGGTGCTGCGCTCTTCCGACAGTCTGGGGCTGCCGTTCCCGACTTGCTCTTGGCTCCCTCTGTCTTGGTAAGGCACAAAAGTGGAGAGTTTGAGGGCGTTCTTGGGCCTGCGGCTGGGGGAGGACTGGCCGGGCATCCAGCAGGTGTCGGAGTGGCCGAACTCTGTGCACTCCCGGGTGCAGGTCCCAGTCATGGCTACATCGGGCAGAGGCCGGAGATCTGCGGGGAACAAGGGACAGCGGCGTTACCCCGGGAGCCCCGCCTTGGGGACGGGCAGGGAGGGGACATCCCTGTCCTGCCCATGCTGGGAGGAACGGATGGACCCACAGACACCCTGGGAGCTGGACCCAAAGACAGCCAAAGAGCCAGACCCACGGACAGCCCAGGAGCTGCATTCATGGACAGCCAAGAACCGGATCCATGGACAGCCAAAGAGCCGGACCCATGGACAGCCCGGGAGCTGGACCCATGGACAGCCAAAGAGCTGAATCCCTGGACAGCCCAGGAGCTGGACCCATGGACAGCCAAGAGGCAGATCCATGGATAGCCCAGGAGCTGCACTCATGGAGAGCCAAAGAGCTGGATCCATGGACAGCCAAGAGCCGGATCCATGGACAGCCCAGGAGCCGGATCCATGGACAGCCAAGAGCCGGATCCATGGACAGCCAAGAGCCGGATCCATGGACAGCCCAGGAGCCGGATCCATGGACAGCCAAGAGCCGGATCCATGGACAGCCAAGAGCCGGATCCATGGACAGCCCAGGAGCCGGATCCATGGACAGCCAAGAGCCGGATCCATGGACAGCCAAGAGCCGGATCCATGGACAGCCCAGGAGCCGGATCCATGGACAGCCAAGAGCCGGATCCATGGACAGCCAAGAGCCGGATCCATGGACAGCCCAGGAGCCGGATCCATGGACAGCCAAGAGCCGGATCCATGGACAGCCAAGAGCCGGATCCATGGACAGCCCAGGAGCCGGATCCATGGACAGCCAAGAGCCGGATCCATGGACAGCCAAGAGCCGGATCCATGGACAGCCCAGGAGCCGGATCCATGGACAGCCAAGAGCCGGATCCATGGACAGCCAAGAGCCGGATCCATGGACAGCCCAGGAGCCGGATCCATGGACAGCCAAGAGCCGGATCCATGGACAGCCAAGAGCCGGATCCATGGACAGCCCAGGAGCCGGATCCATGGACAGCCAAGAGCCGGATCCATGGACAGCCAAGAGCCGGATCCATGGACAGCCCAGGAGCCGGATCCATGGACAGCCAAGAGCCGGATCCATGGACAGCCAAGAGCCGGATCCATGGACAGCCCAGGAGCTGGATCCATGGACAGCCCAGGAGCTGGATCCATGGACAGCCCAGGAGCTGGGTCCATGGACAGCCCAGGAGCTGGGTCCATGGACAGCCCAGGAGCTGGGTCCATGGACAGCCAAAGAGCTGGACCCATGGACAGCCAGGGAGCTGCACTCATGGAGAGCCAAAGATCCAGATCCATGAACAGCCAAAGAGTCAGATCCATGGACAGCCAGGGAGCTGCACCTATGGATACCCTGGGAGCCAGACCCATGGACATCCCGGGGACTCCCACAGACACCCTGGGAGCCACACCCACCGACACCCTGGAGCCAGACCCATGGAGAGCCAGGGAGCAAAGCAGAGCTGGGAGGGAAACACAAAGCCAGAGAGAAACAGGAGGCAGAGACAGGGCAGAGCTCCCCGAGTCCCCTTTGGAGACCAGGAGTGCACAGGGAGGCTCCACAGCTGGCATTTGCACACACACTGCCACACCAGCCTTGTGATCCTAGAAGTTTAGGAAGCACCTGGAAGCTGCTGAGCTCCAGGAATTCCCACTGGGCACCCCTGATGGCTTCACAGGGACAGAACTGCCCTGGGCTCAGCCCCGAGGCACAGCCTGTGTCCGGAGCAGCATCCTCGGGCAGCCCTGCCCTGCTCCCTCCAGCCATCCCAGGCCACACTCCAGCCTCCCCTGCACCCTCAGCAGGAGCCACCAACCCAGCCAGAAGTCCTGGTCTCCTGTGGAGCCTGAAATCCCCCAGCACAAGGAGACAAAGCCATGCCCACCCCCGAGAGGCTGGAGGTGCCGTGGGGTGCCCTGTGCACCAAGCCCCTGCCCCTGAGGGAGCCCAGCACCCAAGGGCACCACAGCAGGGACACTGAGCACCAGTCAGACCAGTTCACATCCTGGTGTCCTCACACACCAGCCCTGCCCAGCCCCAGCTGTCCCCAGGCCCTGGCCAGGTGTCCCTGGCACAGGCAGCTCCTGTCACGAGGTTTCTGAGGCCGGAACAGGGCACTTCCATGCAGAGCTGAGTGTCCCTCCCAGAGCCATCCCAGCCACAAGCCATTCCTTGGGTTCTGCCCCAAAGTGGGACACCACGTGGTGTCCTGGGACACGTCACTGCCACCAGCAGATCCAGCCTGGGGCTGGGTGGAAGCGGCGGCTGCTCATGACCGTGAGGCTGCTCAGACTTCCAAAAATCCTCTCCGTGTCTCCACCACCGTGGAGCTCTCTCCACTGACTGATGGAGGGAGATGCTGAGGAGCTCTGGGGACCTGAGACATGTGGGGCACCCCTTTCCCACTGGACTCTCACTGGTCCACACGATTCCCTCATCCCAAAGGCAGGGCAGACCCATGGGCAGTCCCTGAGCCCTGCGAGGAGGCAAACCAGAGCACCATGGTGGGGTTTCATGGCCAAGGCTCCCTCCTGCCACCAGTTTGGGACTGCCACACCCCCGAGTCACCCTGGCACAGCCCTCACACACGGGATGCAGGAGAAGGTCCCAGACAGTGCTGGGAATGCTTGGCACCAGCATGGATGGAGGGACAAAGTCAGCAGCCAACCATTGTGTGAGCACATCTTGCCTTAAAGAGCCCCCAGTGAGTGTCCCCAAAGGCAGCCCAGTGTCCCCTGGGCCTGTGCCCACGTTCCATCCCTGGGAGCTCCCCTGGAAGCTGGGATCTCCTGGCGGGAGCCACACGGACATACCTGCTGGCAGCCCCCCTTCACAGCCTGCTCCGCTCAGGGGACTCTGATGGGGGGCAGAAAAAGGACGACAGCGTCACATCAGTGCACAGCCCGGCCTCCAGCCCCCTGCAGCCTCTGCCACCCCTGTCCCCTGTCCCCGCTGCCTCCTCAGCCTCTCCTGCCCTGCTCCAGCCCCCTGGAGCTGCTCCCCCCTCACTGCTTGTCCCAGCTCTGTCCTGACCCTCCCTGGAGCCCGGTGGCCGTCATGGGACTCACACAGGGACACTCGAAGCCACCTGGGTGGTGACACCAGAAGGTGAAGGGTGAGGAGGGGTTGGGGATGTGCACACACCCAGGGACACACAGGGACAGAGAGGGACAGACAGGGACACACAGGGACACACGGGGATACCCAGGAACACACAGGGACACCGAGGGACACACAGGGTCCAACAGGGACAGAGAGGGACAGAGAGGGACAGAGAGGGACAGACAGGAACACACAGGGACAGACACAGGGACAGACAGGGGTAGACACAGGGATATACACACCTGGACACACAGTTACACACAGGGACACACAGGGACACTCAGGGACAGTCAGGGACAGACAGGGACAGACAGAGACACACATAGGGACACTCACACATGAACACACACAGGGACACACACAATGACACACACAGGGACACACACAGTGACACACACATGGACACACACACACAGGGACACACGGGGACACCTCCCGCCAGGATGCCCCGCCCTGCTGGCGGCTCAGGGGACAGCCATGCTCACACCGCGGGGACCAAAAGCAGCAGCACAAAAGCAGCAGAGGGGACAGCAGTGGCGTGGGCAGCAGAGAGCACAGCCTGGCAGGGCCCGTCCTCGGGGCTGCCCTGTTTCCCTGGGAAATTGCCCCGGTTCTCTCTCCCATGTGAGCTACAAAAGCAGAGGCACAACAGCTCTGTTTTCATCCCTGCTCTGGGCAAGTCTAAACAGAAAATGGAATCTGAATCCAACAGGATCCATCAGGTTTTCCTCTCAGGACCACAGAACGCTCCAGTGGCCACGCAATGGCTTGGTCACTTTGAGGTCACCCACTTCTGTCCAAGAGCAATTACTGCCACCCTCTCCTGACCAGCTTCCCCCCTGGACATCCTTTCCTTCCCAGAAAGGCCCTGGTGCTCTGTGCTCCCAGGGGGTGGGTGGGAGCCATCCCCTCTTCCTGGGGCAGACAGAGCCCACAGAGGGGACTGGCAGGGCTGAAATAAAATCCACCTCTGCGGGGAACAAAGCCACGGAGATTTCCCCGTGCCAGCAGCAGCTTGGGAATGGCAGGATCAGGCAGGAACGCTGTGTTCAGGGCCTTTTATTCTGCTGCAGCCATTGCCTGCTCCTGGCACTGCAGCCTCTTTGCAGCGTTGTCCCCGCGCTTGCGGAGCCGCTGAGGAGCGGAGTCTGTGCCATGAGCCCGGAATGGGCAGGCAGGGATCCCTGAATAGCTGGGACTGAGGGAAAACACGACCCCATGGCCTAATTCCCAGCACATGCTGGTGGCTCAGGGACTCCAGTGTGCCACCAGACAAGCACAAATCCCTCTTTGATTTGTTCTGCCCATCGATTTTCCCCGATTCTGTGGCCCACACCTCGGGGTGCACAAAGGGCACTCGGGATTTCAGATCCCTCCTCCACCCAAAATGCACCTCTGTGCCTCTGAGGCCCGGAATGTGACAACATTCCCAGGGGATGGAGAGGATGGCCATGCCCTCTGGGGTATCAGGGTGTGCTGGGCACGCCAAGGAAAGCTTGGTGCAGCTGCCGTGTTCTCCTGAGCTTTGGCCCATCCTGGTTATTCCAGGACACCACACTCTGCTCCCCGGGCAGGGAAGTGGCTGGTTGGGCCTTCACAGCCCTCACACCCTCCTGGCTCCCCCCTTCCTGCAGCCTTCCCTCTCTCTGGTGTGCCCTTGTCAGCTGCCTCGGGGTGCTCTTCTCCTTGGGGCTGGAAAATTTGGATGCCTTTGGTTTATTCAGGGGCATGGTTGGGGTTTACACCAGGATTTTTATGCCCTCAGAGATGGCAGGTTGGCTCCTCTGGAAAGAGGCACAAATTGGTGCTGCTGCTAATTATTGCTGTCTCCCTCTCTCCCCACCCATGGCAGGAGCTCATCCCCCTTCAGGGCTCCTCCAAATCCTTCCTGGGGGATTCCAGCAAAGCTCTGGGGCAAGACAAAGGCAGCAGCCTCAGCCAGCAGTGCTCCCATCTCCTGCAGGGGATGGGCAGAGGTTCCCTCACCCTCTGCAAGCCCGGGAGCTCCAAGCAGGGGCTGAGAGCCAGCCCTGGGCACATTTTTCATGCCACCTTCTGCCACATCCCCAGCCCGGTTTGGTCCTGCCATGCCTTCCACTGGTGCCAGTGCAGGGAGAGCAGGGAGGGATGATGCAGCACAGGAGAAGCCTTGGAAGGGATGGAAGTGCTGGAGCAGCTCTGGGGGCTGTGACAGAGCAGAGCACGGCAGAGGATGCAGAGAAGCCCAGGAAAGGGGAGGAGGGAAGCACAGCATGCCAGGGGAGACTGGAGAGGCTCAGCCATGTGGGGAAATGAGGAATGGGAGAGTGGGGAGAGCAGCTGGGAGGAAAAGCAGATGCGTTCCCAAAGCTGGGATCAGAAAGAGCCCTCTTCCCTCCCTGGGGAGAGCTCATCCCAGCCAGCTCCCCCAAAGCAGAGCCCCAGAGCCCTGACCTGTGCTGGCCCTGGGGACAGAGGGACAGAGCAGGGCCCACGCTGCACCCTGGGGTGCCAGGGCTTCCCAAGGTCTGTCCTGAGCCAGGGAAAGGGGCAGTGCTCCCAGGAGAGGCAGCCTGGCCTCCGTGCTCTGGACACCTGGAAATGCCCCTTCTCCCACTCCAGGCCCTCAGGGCTCTGCAGACCCCTCTGGGATGTCCCTCCCATGACAGCACCTCCCAGCACCACTGCCCCCTCCCCGTGCAACAAGGACTCCCTTCCTGCCCCACAGCTCCTGGCAGTCGGTGCCATTCCCTATCTCACCATTCCTGGTGCCGTTCCCCTGCACACCACCCCTCCAGGAGCCGTTCCCAGCAATCCTGCTCCCCGCTGCCCATGGCAGAGCTGCTGCCAGGCCCCATCCTGCCGTGCCAGTCTTCCCCACAGGTGCCACTCTCCCGCAGTGCCACTCCCCCCAGGTGTGTGTCCCCAGGTGTCTGTCCCCCACATATGTCCCCCAGGTGTCCCCACCAGGTGTCCCCCAGGGCGCACTCCCCAAGGCAGGGTTCTCCCTCCCGCTGCTCCCTCCCGGTGCCATTTCCCGCAGTGCCATTCCCGGGAAGCGCTGCTGCCTCCAGGTACGGGTCCCCCAGGGTGCCCCGTCCTGCGGGTGCTGCTGCCGCCCCCAGTGGCTGCCTCCCCCCGCGGCTGCCGGCCCTGCAGGCAGCGCTGCGCGGTGCAGCCCTTCCCTCCAGGTACCGCGTTCTGCCGCAGGCACCACCGCCCTGCGAGCTGCTCCCCCCAGACACTACCGCCCTGCCGAGCTGCTCCCCCCCTCCTCAGACACCCTAAGGAGCAGCCGGGATTGTGCAGCCCAACATCCCATATTTCACCCTGGCTATGCCCATTGCTATCCCATCCTATCCCATCCCATCCCATCCTGTCCCATTCCATCCCATCCCAGCAGGAGTTTCCTGCAGGGAAGGGGCTCCATGGCTCATTCCCAAGCCTGTTTCCCCTTGCCAGGGCTGTTGGAAGAGGGGAGGTGCTGCAGGTGGCTCTGGAGCCAGGATCTCCTTCCCAAGGCTCAGAGACAAGGGCCCTTCACGGTCCCCAAATGAGGGGGCACAGGCAGTGCATTATCCCAGCAGGGAATCAGGGAATATCCCGAGCAGGAAGGGATCCACCAGGATCACCCCATCCAGCCCCTGACCCAGCCCAGACCCCCCAACAATCCCACCCTGGGCATCCCTGGCAGCGCTGTCCAAAGGCTCCCGGAGCTCTGGCAGCCTCGGGGCCGTGCCCATTCCCTGGGGAGCCTGGGCAGTGCCAGCACCTCTGGGGAAGAACCTTTCCCTGCTCTCCATCCCAAAGCTCCCCCTCCAGCCATTNACTACAACACCCAGCCAGACGGCTGCGGGACCAATCCTAGCACTACAACACCCAGACAGATGGCTCCTCAAACTTCCCACCCTCGCTCCAGATGGCTCCGGTATCGGAGCCCGACCCGGCGCTGCCCACCGAGGGGTGACTGCGGCTCCAGGCCACACCTCCAGCTCCGGGGCAAGAACGAGCAACACCCGCTCCCGGAGCGCATCCCCAGAGCCCCGCGGGCGGCTGCACAGCCGGGCTGCCCCGGGGTCAGGGGATGGAGCCCAGCACGGCCCGGCCCCTCCAGCCCCACCGGGAGCAGGGCAGCACAGGCAGCTGGCCCTGGGAGGGGCTGCCAGCCCCCAGCCCTGCGGGACATCCAGAATCCATAACTGCAAACGCCTTCCCAGCTCCTGCCGAGGGCATCCCGCACTGCCCGGGAGTGGATGGGGACAGAGGCACCCACCAGGCTCAGCATCACCCACACAGTGGGGCTGGAGTGCTTTGCCCGGCTCCCAGGGGATCTGTTCTTCCCTTGCCCAGCTCCCAAGGGATCTATTTTCCCTTTTCCCATCTCCCAGGGGATCAGTTTTCCTTTTCCTGGCTCCCAGGGGATCTGTTCTTNCAGGACACCCTTTGGATGCAGGATCCCTCCCACGGCTCCTCACCCATTTCTGGCCCACATTCCCGGGTGGACAAGCCCCGAGCTCACCCCTGTCCCTGCGGGAGTTGCAGGGATGGATGGGCTCGGGAGGCTCGGGGGGCTCGGGGCTCCCCCCNCCACACCTCCAGCTCCGGGGCAAGAACGAGCAACACCCGCTCCCGGAGCGCATCCCCAGAGCCCCGCGGGCGGCTGCACAGCCGGGCTGCCCCGGGGTCAGGGGATGGAGCCCAGCACGGCCCGGCCCCTCCAGCCCCACCGGGAGCAGGGCAGCACAGGCAGCTGGCCCTGGGAGGGGCTGCCAGCCCCCAGCCCTGCGGGACATCCAGAATCCATAACTGCAAACGCCTTCCCAGCTCCTGCCGAGGGCATCCCGCACTGCCCGGGAGTGGATGGGGACAGAGGCACCCACCAGGCTCAGCATCACCCACACAGTGGGGCTGGAGTGCTTTGCCCGGCTCCCAGGGGATCTGTTCTTCCCTTCTGGCTCCCCGGGGATCTGTTCTTCCCTTGCCCAGCTCCCAAGGGATCCATTTTCCCTTTTCCCATCTCCCAGGGGATCAGTTTTCCTTTTCCTGGCTCCCAGGGGATCTGTTCTTCCTTTTCCCCAGCTCCCAGAGGAGTGTTTTCCCTTTTCCCATCCCCCAGAGGATCTGTTGTCCCTTTTCCCATCCGCCAAGGGATCTGTTTTTCCCTTTTCCCAGCTCCCAGGGATGCGTTCTCCCTTTTCCCATCCCCCAAGGGATGCGTTTTCCCTTTTCCCATCTCCTAGGGGATGCGTTTTTCCCGTGTGTGCCGGAGGAGCCCCTCCCTGCTGCGGTGACACCGCGGGCCCTGTGTGACAGCGGCCACATCGCCACAGCAACAGCGGGCAGAGCACCCAGATGGATATTCCCGGACACTGCAGAGCTCAGCAACACCCTGAGGGCTCCCAAAATCCCTGTGATACCCAGGGAAACAAATTCCAGCCCCCTCTAACAGATTTTGTGCCCGTGATGCCACCCCCGTAATCTCCTACACTGGCACAGAGGGGCTTCAACCTCCACTGGACTATAAAAAACAGAATTATTACATTGAACTGCCGAATAATTATGTTAAGAAGCACCTTAATAGGATTACAGGGTTCAAAGGTTAGGAAATGCCAAAATTAGGATTGTCCAGGCAGCCTTAATTCCCCTCCTGACAGGGCTTTGTGATGCAGACCAGAGTCACACTCTGGTGGGAAATATTTCCCCTGGGGTTCTTTTGTGGCCTCCAGGGAGGGACAGAACCACCTGGGAGATTTACAGGGAAGAAGCTGCCCTGCCAGTGAGACTCTGCAGAAACTGGGGAAGGCACAAGGAAAGGGTCAAGAGATCACAGAAAATTCCTGTTCTAAAAAGGGGCTGGAGGATGGGGAGTGTTGCTCTCCTAATGAGAAAAAACAGCAATTTTCTCTCCTCCGTTTGGAAATAAAATATCTGGGTACATTTTATTGGCACTTCTCAAAATATCTGGTACCTGGCACATGCCCTCATGAAAAATGGGGTCCTTGCAGCTAAAATTCACAGCAGCCAACAGCAAAGGCAAGGAATGAGCATTGCTGGGCAATCCTCCCCGCTCACATTGCATAAAACAACCCAATCCAGCCCCAGAATGAAATCCTGGACCCATTCATACCCCAACATTATCCTCTGGCCGTCCTACAGATGAGAAACATTCCACAAATATCCACCAGAAAGGCTGGGGAGTCCAAATCCATCCACGGAATCACCAAACCCTCTCCCCAGCCTTGGCTCCTGCAGCACCCAGCTGAGCAGCACTGCCTGAGGTTCCTTTAGGAGCGCACAGAGACCCTAAAACACGGAATTCCGGGCGATGGAGCTGCCTTCCCTCCCTGGTGCCCCGGGAGCGGGGACAGGTGGGAGCAGGGCTCTCCTGGCTGGCACGGTCTGCTGATGGTTATGTAAATCCCACGGGAGAGGCACCACCTGCCATCCCCGGGGGCTGCCAGCTCATGCATGCCTCGGATGCGCATTCCTGCTGCCCGCATTCCTCCCATCGCTCCCGCCTGCATTCCGCATTCCCAGCTCTGCGGATGGAGGCTCGGGATTCCCCCGCGGGGTCTGCGGGGATGGCCTGGGGCCCCTCCAGGCAAGGACTCCCTGGGGACACGGGAATGTCCATCCCAGATCTCACTGGGGACACAGGAATGGCCATCCCACAGCTCCCTGGGGACACGGGAATGCCCATTCCAGAGCTCCCTGGGGACACGGGAATGGCTGTCCCAGTGCTCCCTGGGGACACGGGAATGCCCATCCCAGAGCTGGGAATGTCCATCCCAGAGCACCCCGGGGACACGGGAATGGCCATCCCAGTGCTCCCTGGGGACACGGGAATGGCCATCCCAGAGCTGGAAATGGCCATCCCAGAGAGGGGAATGGCCATCCCAGAGAGGGGAATGGCCATCCCAGAGAGGGGAATGGCCATCCCAGAGCTCCCTGGGGACACGGGAATGGCCATCCCAGAGCTCCCTGGGGACACAGGAACGGCCATCCCAGAGCTCCCTGGGGACACGGGAATGGCCATCCCAGAGCTGGGAATGCCCATCCCAGAGCTCATTGGGGACACAGAAATGGCCATTCCAGAGTTCCCTGGTGACATGGGAATGCCTGTCCCAAAACTGGGAATGGCCCTCCCAGAGCTCCCTGGCACACTCCAGGTACCCTGTGCTGCCAGCCAGGGTGACCACAAGGGGCCAGGCCACCAGGAGCGGTGTCACCAATGCCACTCTGACACGCCCTGGCCTGGTGACACAGTGCCCACAGTGCCCTTCCCAGCCCTCTAGTGCACTTCACTCTCAGCTGGACCTGGTGAGGGACAGGTGGTGGCCCTGGTGGCACCAGGGAGCTGCCACTCCATATTTTCACGGGCTGGTGACACAGAGTCACCTCTCACCCCGTGTCCCCAAGTCCCCAGCTCTCGGAGCATCCCTGGCCGTGGTTCCAGAGGGGCTGCAGACCTCAGCCATGGCAGGATCGTGCCCTGTGGGGCTGGGGGGTGTCAGAGCAGCAAAAGGAGGAACCTGAGCACGAAATCCTGGAGCTCTGCCTTGTGCCTGAGCCTGGGACAGGCCAGGTCTGATCATCCCTGACCTGTCCCCTCTGCCCCGGGCTGGGGAGGGGGCACAGAGGGTCCCTCCAGCCCCACCCACCCAAACCATGGCCCTGCTCCATGGCATCCCTGGGGCTGGCCTGGGCACCCTCCTCCCGCTGCACCCCAGCGCTCATCCAGCTCCTGCAAGGGTTAATCTGCTCTCCAGAGCTTCTCAAAGCTAATTAGGGAGAGCCTGGGCAAGTGTGGTGGCAGACACCGCTGCCCTTATCTCCCCACTTCCGGGGCTCTGCCCTTATCATTTAATTAAAGCTGCAGCCCTGCTCCCCTGGCTGGCAGCAGCTCATCACCGAGGGCACTGGAGCTTGAGGCAGCCTCTGCCAGCTCACCAGGAGGAGCAGGAGAAGGGAGGGAAAGGCCCAGGAAGGACAATCAAGGGTCCTTCTGTGCTCACTGGGGACTGGGAAGGCAGTGAGGGACCCCAGTGTGCCACCCCAGTGTGCCACCACTGTGCCATGTGTGAGGGACAGCTCTGCTCCAGGGGACCTGGGCCATGTCACAGCCTGGGAATGCCTTGGTGGGAGGCACTTCAGGCTGGCTCCATCTCCCAGAACCCCAAAGCAGCTCCCTCAGAGAATCCCAGGATCCCTGAGGTTGGAAAAGCCCTCCCAGCCCATCCAGTCCCAGCTGTGCCCATCCTCACCCTGTCCCCAGCCCAGAGCCCTCAGTGCCACCTCCAGCCCTTCCTGGGGCACTCCAGGGATGGGCACTCCAAACCTCCCTGGGCAGTTCCAATCCCTGAGCTCCCTTTCCATGGGGAAATTCCTGCTGCTGCCCACCCTGAGCCTTCCCTGGCCCAGCCTGAGGCCGTTCCCTCTCCTCCTGTCCCTGTCCCTGGAGCAGAGCCCGACCCCCCGTCTGTCCCCTCCTGTCAGGAGCTGTGCAGAGCCACAAGGTCCCCCTGAGCCTCCTTTTCTCCAGGCTGAGCCCCTGCCCAGCTCCCTCAGCCTCTCCTGGGGCTCCAGCCCTGCCCAGCTCCGTTCCCTGCCCTGGACACGCTCCAGCCCCTGCAGGGCTCTCTGGCCAGGAGGGCCCAGGACAGGACACAGCCCTGGAGGGTCCCCAGCAGTGCCAGCACAGGGGACAGGCCCTGCCCTGCTCCTGCTGTCACACTGGTTTGGATCCAGGCCAGGTGCCCGTGGCCTCCTTGCCCACCTGGGCACACCTGGGCATCCTCAGGTGCACCCTGACCCCAGAGTCCCAGAGCAGAGACAGCCATGCCCAACCCTCCCAGAGGAAAAGGACAATCCCTGCCATGCTGTACCCAGCATTCCAAAGAAAACTGGGGCTCACAGAGCACAGGGAAATGTCCAGGAGGGAGGCCACCAGCAACTGGATGGATGTAAATCAAGGAGCAGGATGGATGTCCACCAAAACCAGCAACCTTGCTGGTCTCCAAAGGAGAACATGGATCAGGGAATCATGGAATGATAGAATAGTTTGGGCAAACCTCATCTTGTTCCCTGCCATGGCAGGGACACCTTCCACTCTCCCAGGGTGAGTGGAAGCCCTCCAAGCCTGGCCTTGGACACTTCCAGGGATCCAGGGGCAGCCACAGCTGCTCTGGGGAGCCTCAGGGCCTCACCACCCTCACAGGGAAAGATTTTTTCCCTAATATCCAATCTAAACCTCCTCTCTGTCAGTGGGAATCCATTCCCTGATGGATAAACTCTGGGAACGCTGTTGTCTGAAGGGCACACAGGGCAGTGTGGGCGCTGCCCCAGGGGGTGTTGTGCAGCACATTCAGTGCACATTTAGGGACAAGCAGCCCCCAGCCCTGCTGGCAGCTCCCATGCCAAATTCCACACCTCCCTCCCAGAGCGTGGTTAAGCTAATGGGTCTTGAAAGGAAATTTTCATAATCACTTTGTTAGCAGGGCTGAGGCAGCACGGCTTGTTCTCCAAAACCAGCTGGAACAGCTCCGCTAACATTCGGCAAAAACAGAGAAAGAAATCAACCTGAGGGAAACCCAGCATGGAAAATTGAAGCTGTGGTGTTGGAAAGCAGCTGAGGCGATAAACGATGGGAAAGGAGCCTGCACAGTACAAAATGTCAGAGCCTGAGGCTGCAGTGCAGGGAAGGATCCTCACTGCAGCTCCCAGAGCTGCTCCCAAGGCACAGCCCGGCCGGATCCGTGTGTGCCCTGAGCACAGGGATGGAGATGGAGCCGCTGGGAAAGGGGCTCAGCTGGAGAAAGGGGGGTTCAGGGGACACTTTGTGGCTCTGCACAGTTCCCTGACAGGAGAGGGCACACAGGGGAACCAGGAGCTGCTCCCAGGGGACAAGGACAGGATGAGTGGCCTCAAGCTGCACCGGGAGAGGTTCAAGTTGGACATCAGGGAAAATTTCTTCACACAAGGATGGTCGAGCCCTGGCAGAGCTGTCCAGGGCAGTGGTGGAGTCACCCTGGAGGGATTTTAAAGCCACATGGATGTGGCACTTGGGGACAGGGGTTAGTGGTGGCCTTGGCAGTGCTGGGGGAATGGTTGGACTTGATGGCCTCAGATTTTTTTCCAACCTTAATTCCAAGAATCTGTGCAAAGGGTGGTCCTGTCCTGCCCCCTTCTCCTGTCCTAATCACACCAGTATTAACGGGCAATATTTGGATTATTTTTAATTAATTTTCAGCACGGGCAGTTCTCTCACCTCCCCTACAGCCACGGGGCGCACTCCAAGGAGCACCAGTTCATGGCACAGGGATTTGGGAACACCGGCCTGGCTTTGTGAATCCTCTCCAGCGTTTGCTCCTTGGTGGCTGCCTCTCATTGTTCCCGGGTATTAAAGCTCTTGTGTCAAGGAGAAAAGAAGTGGCGTTCGCATGTCTGCCTTTGAACAAACCCATTGTTCAGCTCCATCAACAATTTAATAATCCTTCCCCGGCAGGACAATGCCTGGGGGGAAATCGTTGGTGCAGGGGGCCGGGAGCCACAGAGCCAAGTGCTGTTCCCGGCCTTTGAAGTCAGGGAGGTGTTTAAGTGACAAAAGAAATCACAAGTTTATGAAAAGGGCTCCTCTCGAGGAGGGGATCTCCAAACAAAGGGAACCGAGACCACTCGGAGGGAAGCAGAGCAGGGAGAAGGAAGAGCCCTTGGAAGAGAGTCAAGCCAAACCCCAAGGAAACCGGCAGAGGAAATGACAGGATGGATTTGCATGTGGACGCTTTGTTTCCTCGCCACCGATCTTTCCTGGGCTGCTTCCGAGGAAAGGGAGCACCCGCACACCATTCCAGCTCTGTTCCAGCCTGTCCTGCAGACACCGAGGGGGAAGGGGCAGCCCCTCCTGGAATTTTTGTTGGCTGTGAGAAGGATGAGGGGACGGGCACTGAATAAAGGGTGAGGGTCCTGGGCTTCACTGGGGGGACACATCGGTCCCCGACGGAGGCACACACAGCCCTGGATCCCAAACCCAGCTGAAATCCAACACGCAGCAGTCCTGGGAGCTCTAGAGCAGGGACACAGTCAGGGAAATTTGCAGGAAGGATCCCACATCAAACGGGGCCGTTTCGCGTCTGATCCCCGGAGATGCAGAGCCCAAGCCCCGGACTGCCGAGCCCCTCTCTCTGCAGTGCAGCCGTGGCACAAAGCAGCTGAAATCGCTCCCCATTGACGCCTCCAACGCCCACAGACTGCGAGGCAGAAAATCTGCAGTGGGAGCACCACGGGAGAGGTTCTGTGGCTGGCACGTGGCAGGAGCAGCCCCGGTCACATCCTCCGCTGGTGCAGGCAAAATCCACCCCAAGGAATCAACCCTGCAGCGTGAATCGGAGCATTTGCCCTCCTGCTGTGATTCCCCACTGCTGCCCTGATGGCCAGGACTGGGGAGAAACCCCCTTCTCCTGGAAAAGCGGGAGGGATCAGCTCCAAGGCATCCGGCTGGAGGAGCAAACACGGGACATGGGGAAGTTTAGGAACAGGGCAGCTGGTGATGGCTCATTCAGGAAAAAAACATCCGATCCTGACGGATTTCGCCGTGCCCTGTGTTTGTTTTTAGGATGGCAGCAAGAAGCCCTTGCGGGAAAGCAGGGAAAAGATGGATAATCGCTTCCGATAGGGAATATCAGCTTCCAGCTACCCCTGGGTGCTGCAGTTTACAGGCTGCTGGAGGAGAGATGCAGTCAAGTTTGCACCACTCGAGGGAGGCCTGCCAGAGGCACTCCTAAAGGCTGCCATGAATAAAACACACTTTAAAGAGCCAGCCAGGATTACAAAATCCTAAAATCCAGGCGGGACAAGCGGGATACATCATCCCCACCCCCCCACATCAGAGGCAGGTTGGTAAAGGGGATTTGCCCAGAGCACAGCAGCAGGACGATCACGGGAAGATTTGGATTTCACGGTCCAACAGAGACGGATGAAAATTCGCAGAATCGGTCCAAGGGCATCATTTTTAGCAGTTATTTTTCCAAAGGGAGAAGAGCAGGTCTGCTCTTCACGGCGAGGAAAACCCGTGTGCAGCACGGAGCAAAGCAGCGCCGGTGCCCAGGTGGAGAGCTCCGAGGGACCCGCGATGCCAGAGGGCCGGGCCAGCAATTGACCCTCTGAAGGAAGCCGTAAATCATCATTAAAGAGCTCCGCGTCCCCGGGGACCCGCAGGCAAAACAACCGCGGCGCTGCCGTCCCGGTGTGGGAGAACCCAGGGCTCAGGGAATGACAAATGAACGGCGTGGGCGGCGGGGTTTACCTGCAGCCCCGAGCACGGGAAGGGCTCGGGATGAGCTCCTCGGGGAAGCTGATAGGGGAACAATAGGCTGGAAGTGGTATTGTTTGCAGGAAAGGCGAGATATTTGCCTTTTCTCACTGATGTTGCTGCATCTCTGTGGGGGCCCCTTCCTGCGTGGCTAATAAGCAGCAAGACGCCAGACGTGGAATACAAAAATTCCTTTGGCTTTGATTCGTTTTCTTTCTGGATAGAGTCAGCCTTACTTTTGTCAAGATCCCTGTTGTCTGGGTAATTTCATCTAGAGATCCTCAAGGAGCAGAGATCTCCACATCACTCCAAGTTTAATATCTCGGTTTGAGCTGGCATATATACCAGCAATAATTTATACAGCTGAAGAAGGAGGAAAAAAATTACTTCTGTCTAATTGGCATTACGCTAATTACCAGCAAAATACATCAGGCAAATATCACATCTCCTCACTCTCTGTCATTTTGCATTCCCTGCTCCATTTTCTGTTTCCTCGGCAGCAATAAAACAGCACAACAGCCATTCCGAGATCCCTGAGCAGGGATCACATCCTGACCCCCTCCTCCTTTCCCTGCTGCCTCCTGGTTTCCTCACGTCCAGGCAGGTTGTTCTGACCCAGACACACACAGCTGACAGAGAACTGCTGTTCCCTGGAACCTGCACATTCCAGCACCCTGCTCTTCCCTGCTGGAGCCCTTCCCCAGCCTCTCCCGTGTTCCTTGTGCAGAGAATTTATCCCTGGAAGAACATTTTATGTCTGGGTAATAGAGAACACAGAGTACAGGACAGTCACAGCTCACCCATGGGCCACTGGAGCTGATTTATTCCTGGTTCACAGCATCCCCACCAGTCTACCCCGAATTACTGGAAGATGATGTTATTTTAGCCTGACAACACCAGTCTACCCCGAATTACTGGAAAATGATGTTATTTTAGCCCGACAACACCAGTCTCATGCTGGAGTAAAGGTGCCAAATGTAAATCCAGGCATGTCCAAGACATACCACGAGCAGTCCTCATCATCCAGCTCATTCTGAGCACTTTGGGGGGATCCTTCCCTGTTCTTGTCCCCCAAGCCAGGAATGAGGTCTGGATGTGTTTTTAGGGATACCGCCCTGGAAGGAGCATCCAGGTAGGACTCGGTGTCCAGGACACACTGGGAGGTTTCCATGCTCCCACTCATGAGGTTCAGCCCTCATTTTCCACGAGGACTGAGGCTGAAATGCCTCACAGGATCATTTGGGAACCTTGCACCCTGTTCAGAGGCACAACCCCCTCTCCATCCCACACAGACATCCCTGCCTGTCTTTCCTGGGAAAACGCAGCCTTCCAGCCACCAACACATCAACGTCCCCCATTCCTGCCTCTTGGAAGCTCCTTGTCCTGCTCAGAGGTGCTCAAAGGGAGCCCAGCTCCGGCCACACTGGCCAGGGAACCAGGACTGAGCCCCACGTGGCCACTGCTGTGTCCCTGAGCAAAGTGTGGCCGCCTCAGCTCCCGGGAAATGAGCCCTGGATGCTGGCAGGGAACTGAGCTCTCGGAAAGGAGAGGCAAACGCAGGGGCTGCCACGGTTTGATAACCTCTGAGGCACAGCAGCCTATCCCTGGGATGCTCTCCACATCCATGACTAATGGCAGATTTATGGAGTGTCCTCTCCGCCGGGGAAGCGCAGCGCCGGCGTTCCAGACACTTAACGGAGGGGACTTCAAATCAGGATGGATGAGAGCCCGTGGGAAGGAGACAGGAAGAGAGATCCTTTAATGGTGAGAGCACAAAGGATCAAATCCCAGGGAAGAGCCAGCAACTGAGACTGACACCTGACCTGTCTCAACAGCAAAGCTCCCATTGATTCCACCGGGGACAGGGATGAATCCCTTATCCTCCATCTCCTGCCGGCCAGAGGGATTTTCCATGTGAGGGATCCACACCCGACCGATCCTTCAGACTCAGCCACCTGCTATTTTTATGAGAAAGAAACTGCGGTGTGGAGTCCACGGGAAGCTCGAATGGAGACTTTGTAAGCTCCTCTGGCATTAAGTTTAAATCCCACACTAATGCAGGTCCCTTGCACGGGCAGAGGCAGGCAGGTTTATGGAGACATTCCGGAGCACAGGGAGGCAGATAAAGGGGGAATAACTGCGGTAGATCACACAGGAGCTGGAAATGGCACGTCAAATTACTTCAAAAGGAGCTTTCTAAGGAAGCAGGTCTTTGAAAACAACAAATAGTCTGGGGCTGCTGAGGGATCCTGCCTGTCTGTTGCTTTTACACTCGGTGGCTTTTTCTGGTTTAGACGTGTTCTAAAGCTGAATGCCAAGCTCAGAATCCCTGCCTCCTGCAGAATCCCGGCTTCCTGCAAGTTCAGCTCTTTGTGGAGCCACGGAGCAGGCAGGGTGGGAAAACTGCTCTGTCTGGAGGGCAAAAATGGCCAAAAAATGTGACCTCAGCCTGGTCCCATTGACCATGGAGCTGTGCTGGGACAGCAGGATGGCACTGGGACAGGGGTGAGCCAACCCTGAGGGAGAGCAGGGACCTTCCTATTCTGCTCCCAAAACACACTGAGTGTTGTGGCTCAAGAGAAATCTTCCTCTCCATTCCTGGCTGTCCCCCACCTGTCCAAAGGAACGACAGCAGCAGGTCCCAAGTTCAAGGGTGTATTTGAAAATGGACTGGGAAACACAAAAGTAGAGCCTGAAGGAGCTTCACCAACCCCTCACACTGAGGAAATGTCCTCCATGGAGAGGAACGTGGGACAAGCACAGAAGGGCCCCACCCTCCCGTTCCCATTGCGGATCTAATTCGGAAAACTCTTCCTGGAACCGGGTTTAACGCACTCGAGCTGAAGCCACGAATAGTTGGAGGCTGATGTAAACTATTTTTGGGAAACTGACTTTCTACCAAAGAAGGGATGTTGAGATTGGCCCAGAGATAAGAATAGCTGTGCATGACCATTTGCATGGGCATTTGCATCGGAATTTGCAACCATTGCCAGGGAAAAGGAAAATGCCACGTCCTGTGTGGGTTGGGTTCCCTGTTTTAATGTCACTGGGGTCATGTTCTGCCAGGTGAGAACCCTTTCCCAGGCCTGCTGAGGTGGAATGGGATGGAAAATGTTCCTGCCTTGGACTGGAGGAGTTCCATGACACAGCTGGGCCTCCCTTGCCAGGGAGATGGGAAATTTTCCCATCCCTGGGACGGCAGAATTTGCCTTCCCTCAACGAGCTCATTTATAATTTCTATCTAAACCCTTCCATATTCCCATCTGTTTGTGGCTGATTCCCTTCAGGGAAGTCTCAGAGTTTGCCATGGAGCTGACCGAGCCTAGGAGTGGTTCCAAGGAGCGGGGTGAGTTTGGGGTCAGCAGCTCCCAGCGTGTTCCTGGCCTGGGGTCTCTGCAGGGCTGCCCAAAAATCCTCACAGCGAGGGCAGGGTCAGCTCCCTGAGCTGTGCACTCACCATGCACAGCACAGCAGCACCCTGGGGAGTGCTTCCAGAGGGAAAGGGGAACGAAGAGTAGGGAAAATGATGGAATTTTCCTCACCCAGTAAATTCAGAGCAGGATGAATGTGAAGGACATAGCACAAGCAAGAGGGCATTCACGGATTTTGGGTTGCCTCAGACAACAAGAGGGAATGGAGGAGATCCCAGCCCAGCCCAGGATTGCAGAACCAGCAGAAAACTCCCCAGATCTGATCCTGGATGCAGCAGGCACACACAGAGCCATGGGGACCTAGATATTCCCCAAGAGAAGGCTCCTTCCCACTGAAATACAGAGCTTTTGTCTCTTGGGCATTGGCTCAGAGTGACTGCACTGCCTGGACCTTTCACAATCACACCCCGGGGGCTCAGGGACAGAAAGGGGGAAAAAGCAACCAGAACCCAACAGGGAAGTTTGGGTTCTTCAAATAACTCCTCTAAAGATGTCCAGGATCTGCCAAGGATCTTTGGAGGACTCGAGGACAACCTTATGTGTGCTCTACCACATAATCCAGTGAGGCAAGAGAGCAGATAAATTATTACAGCTATTTTGGACAACGTCTGAAGCGAGGAGCAGCCTTCTTAGAAGGTCTTGAGAGGATTAAAGGCGCTCTCTGGGGCTGGAGCAATGTGCTTGTCCCTGGGGCAGGGGAGCAGCCGTGCCCTGCTGGCCCTGGGCTCCTGGGGACAATTAAGGAAGGTGACCTGGCTGGCGTGGCAGGACAGCCACCCTGCCCCAGCAGCTCTGGTGTAAGAGTCTGCCCAGACACAGCCTCTGGAAAACATGGAAAATAAGGAAACAGGGCTGGAATTACAGCTCAGGCAGAATGTTGAAACCGGGATGGGGTAATCCAGGGCCATTTGCAATCTGCTGGATGTTTCCTGTCCTGATAAAAATCTTTTTCCAGCGGTGATGAAGCAAACCAGGAGGCAGTTTTGGGGATGAACCAACATGAAGTGTGGAAAGGAGAGAAGCTCCTGATTTCTACTGAGGATCACTGAGGGACACAGAGAGAATTTCCAGAGGCAGATGAGGAGAAGAACATGGTCACAAAGAATGTGGACACCCTAAACCTGGGCAGGAGTGGGAACTGCTGCAGGACAAAAGGAATTCCAGCCCTGAAGTGTTAAAGAGGGCTGAAGATCAGCTCCAAAAACCCCAAACCCACAATGTTTCAGCTAGAGAGGAGTCCAAGCAGCAGCCAGACCTGAGCTCAGCTGGGCAGATGTGTGACCTGCTGGATCCCAGTCAGCAAGACCAGGAAGGGCATGGATCTGGCTGGAATCCCACACCCCAGACAAAGCCCACCCCAAAGAATTCCTCAGCCTCTGCAACAAAGCAGAAGTGCTGCATGGTACATTTGGAAAAAAAAAACAAAAAACAACTCCACAGACTGCAAATGTGCCTGGAACTCTTTCTGCAAGACAAAAGGGACATTTAAAGATAATGTAGGAAAAAGAGAATAGGTTTTAAGATCTAGAGGAGTCTCTGTGCCAGGGAAGGAGACAGAATGTAATTTTTTGTCCCATCTGTTGGCTGCGAGGAACGGAACAACAATCGCAGTGAGAACCTTAAAAAGCAGCTCATGACTGGCACTAAAGCAGAGGCAGGAGGCAGTGAGTGCCCAGGGCTGCAAATCCATCCTGGTGGTGAGCAGGAAAAGAGGATGTTTGGCTCAGGAATACTCTGAGCCATCCACCTTCTCAAGGAGCTCAGAGCTGGGGCTGCTCAGCACCGAGAAAACTCCAGGGAGAGCTCAGAGCCCCTCCAGGGCCTAAAGGGGCTCCAGGAGAGCTGGAGAGGGACTGGGGACAAGGGCTGGAGGGACAGGACACAGGGAATGGCTCCCACTGCCAGAGGGCAGGGATCGATGGGAGATTGGGCAGGAATTGTTCCCTGGCAGGGTGGGCAGGCCCTGGCACAGGGTGCCCAGAGCAGCTGTGGCTGCCCCTGGATCCCTGGCAGTGCCCAAGGCCAGGCTGGAGCAATCAGGAATAGGGAAAGTTGTCCTTGCCCGTGGCAGGGGCTGGGGCTGGATGGGTTTTAAGGTCCTTTCCAAACCATTCCATGATCCCAGGGCCCTGCAGGGCACACACAGCCAGGTGCAGCCGTGGTTCCATGGCATGGTCACACTGTGAACACAAACGCTCCCAGACACATCATCCCTGCACCTGGAGCTGCTGTGGATGTCACCAAGTGCTGCTGGGGGGCTGTGGGACATCACCCGGACACATCCGAGCCACCACAAGCCTGTGGGCAAAGTGGAGACCCTGCAGAGAGGAACATGAGCTGCAGGAAAGGAAGGCCTGGACTAAAATCAGAAGTTAGCAAAGAAGAGGAGAGAAACTTCTCCCCAGACTGCCTCTGCAAGGGTTGCCAAAAGGCACCACACACATCCAGGATGTGCCAGATGTTGCTGCTGCCCAGGAATGAGGCTGCAGGTCTGTGGTGGTGGCAGGAGCAGATGGCAATGGCTGGGAGGAGCGCGAGGAAGGGTGGGAGGAGAGGAAGAGAAGCCCAGCTGCCAAAATCTCTTGCCTTGGCTCTGCTCACAGGGAGGGACTTGACTCAGTTTTCTTTCAAAGAGATCTTTAAATGTTGAGTTGCCTGAATGGGATCTCGGAGTACACACCAGGAGAGGGAATTCTGGGGTTGTGGGAAGAAAAGGGAGGAGCTGGAGCAGAGTTTAACTGTAGACTGGTGAAACTGGGAGCAGAGAGGCCCTTCCACTGGGAGGGCTCACCTGGGGCCTCACCCACTGTGCTGACAAAGGGGGAAACTCCTGAAGGGCTGCTCCAGGCAGAAATCATGGGCTGGGATTTCGTGGCCGTGTCACACACGGGTAAGACAAGCTGCTCCTTCTGGCTTTGCAATGCATCCCTCTGAATCTTCCCTGAAACAAAGAAAAACCTGGACTGGTGGGGTTTTACTGAGCCCAGCAGCCAAACCTGGGAAGCAGCATCTCCCTCCAGTTGTGCTGGTGTTGGGAGGGGCTCGGACAGCACCGGGAAAAGGCTGAGCTTGGCAAAGCCCAGCAATGAACCAGGCAGGAGGGTTTGAAACCAGCTCTGCCACAAAGCCCCAGAGCCAAGCTCTGCTCCCTCATACATCAGCAGCAGCCCAGGCTCTGGCATCAGGAGCAGCCAGATTCCTGCCCCTTCCTCCGGAGCACCAGGATCCCAACACGGCAGAGGGAGGAGCTGCCAGCTCATCCAGGGTCACCCAGAGCACGCAGCCATCTCCAAAAAATGCAAATTGCAATTTCCCACTTCATTCCCCACCTCTGGCAGAGTTCCTTCCCTGAACTGTGGAGATAAACTCAGGAACATCTGGGAAGCGCAGATCCTACGGCACGGAGAGTGTTGGGAAAGCTCAGGAGGTGTTGTTAATTCCGTGCTCTGGAAGGGTTGTAACTGCATGCATTAAAAATGGCATGGGGTCTCCACTTTGAATAACAGCCATAAAAACAGATTTTGGGGGTGGAAAAACACGAATCAGAAATGCCTCATCCAATAAATCACAATCTCAGATACGTTCGCACCACACAGGGACAGAGGGAAAACAGGCTCAGTGGAACAATTCCTAAATTGCTCATATTCAGCCCTAAAATCCTGATAAACTCCCTTGATGGCCGATGGAGTGTGACTGGCACTGTCCCCATCCATGCCCTGCGTGCATTGTGGAAGGGCAGAGCCTCCACGGAGCACCAGCACTCCCAGGCTCCTTCCAACCAAAGCAAATCTGGGATCTGGGGGGAACAGATGTCTTTGGGAAAAGCACCGGGTGGCCAAGTGGGAGCCTGAGCCTCATTCCCAGCTCAGCATGCCCCACCAAGGTGGGGAACAGCACAGGGGAGGAAACAGTGGGCAGGGAGGGGAAATAGCAGGGATGACAAACGCCCGGCATGACTGAGGAGCTGCCACGTCAGTGCCAGGCTCCTGGAGAAGCCTCCACCAGAACCAGCGCAGTTCCTCCTGCAAAGGGCCTGGCTCAGCCCCTGCAATACAGCATTTCACTGCAGTCTGCACAGCAGAAAGGGTCCAAAAAAGGAGGACACTGAGATGTGTGTTAATCAAGTGAAGAACCATCTACAAAGAAAAGGCATGGATCTGTCTTCCAGTTGAAGAGCTATAAATAGCCTTGCATACTTGCTTATCAGATTGGTTCGGCTGCAGGGATAATCTCCTGGAGAAAGCAATGGAAGCCCTGTTATGTTGGATATTTATAACCAGATGAAAGCTGAGAAAATGCTCAGTCGTGTCAGCGGATGGGGGTGCGGGATCCAGCGCGGCTCCGCAGTTTAACAGAAGGTCAGGAACGGCTTAGTCTTCCCAAAAACCCAAGATCTGATCTCTTTGAGGGGCTGGTGCTGCTGATGGAGCCAAGGCAAGGACACGATGGGACAGTCCCCAAAAGGTCATGATGGCCCCACATCACTGGAGAGTGTTTGCAGGGAACAAGTCATGATCCTTCTGTGGAAGCAGAGACGTGGATGTGCCACACCTCGGGCAAGGGATGGAGCAAACACAGCTCTGGTGAGCTGATCTAACACCCCCAGTGCCTCCTAATCCCCAAATCACCTGTCCCAGTGCCAGGCTCCCCTCACAGTCTGCTGAGAGGATCACGGCTCTGACCCCAGCTCCTCAGGTCCCCTCTGAAGTGCCGTGCCAGATAATCTGCACAGCACCAGGACAGCTCGAGATAATGCTGTGGATCCCCCAGAGCCCTGACCTGCCACGGCCTCTGCACCCAGCACAGGTCAGGACAGATGCTGGAGCCACTGGAGCCCGATTCCCAACCACTGCCATGAGCAGGGAGCCAGGACAGGGCACTGTGGGGGATGGAGAGCGGGGTTTGGTTATCCCCTGGGAGCCTCCGCAGTGTCTGCACCACACACGGATCTGGGTGGGCCTGGGGTGATCCCTGCTCTCCTGGGACGTGAACTCACACAGGAGATGGTTCATGGGGAGATTTGTGAGGCTGCGGGCAGGGAGCCACTCCGGGGGCTGCAGGCAGTGTCCCTTGGCCTTCCTCAGCTCTGTTCATCCCCAGTGGGCACACAACAGGCATTCCAAGGAAAATCCCAAGACATCCCTCTCTGCCCTCCACCTTCCAGGTGCTCCTCTCTCTTCCCTCTTTCTACTTTTAGCCCTGCTCCTCCCTCATCATCTCCAAGTTTCCTGTCATATTCCAGGGCTCAGCCTTTCCTCTTCCAGCTCCATCACCCCCAGTACCTTGCCACATCCATCAGCTCATCCATGGGCATCTCCCTGCTCACTCCCCTTCCAGCCTCTCCTCCGGGTACTCAGGGAAGCCCAGAACTGTTACCCTGTGCCAGGGCTCCAGGAACTGCTCCAAACTGCTCTTCCCAGGTGAGTAATTGTCACTTTTGGGGAGAGAGTGATCTGCACAACACTTGTGGACAGGAGGGTGCAAGAGGTGGCTTTGGGAACCCCACCTTGCTCCAATGGTTGTAACAGAGAACTCCAGCGTTACTCCAGGAATAACCTGGGAATTGGGAAGAGATGTTCCTCTAGACCTGTCCATTTCCACAGAGAGGGACCCAGCATGTTTGCAGCTCCCTAAAAACCATCTGAACACACACTTGCCATCTTCCACCAGACACACTCCTGTCCCAAAGTCAGGGATGCTCCCAGAAACAGGAAACATCAGGAGAGCCCTCTGCCACCTCCTACTCTTCCCTCCCAGAAGTTTCTTTGACCCTGCCACCTCCACAGCCACCTCCCCTGGGGACACGAGCACAGAAGGCAGCAGGTACAGGGGAGAAGATGTTATGTGCACAGCCAGAGCCAAATCCAAGGAAGCAACGGGGGCTGGCCGGAGAGGACAGCTGGGGGTGGCTGCAGCCAGGCAGGGCAGCACAGAGGCAGCACAAGCAGCATGACCGCGGGTGCCATGGGGGCAGGGGGAGCAGCTCTCCGGTGGTGACACCACAGACACCTACAGGGACTCTCAGGGAAAGCTGGACCCTGCCGGGAGGTGACCTGAGGGGACGGTGAAGGACACATCGCTCTGGGGTTTGCCACCACCACCACCACGCTCAGTGAGCCTCCCCTCCACGGATGTCCCCAGCCCAGCCTGTGCCACTAAACCTGCTCTGCCCTCTGCCCTTCACCCGTAGCTCCGGCCCCAAACACACTTGGGGAGCTCCAGCACACCCCAACCCCCTGAGGTGGGCATGGGCACCCATGGGAGCACAGGAGCTCCCCATGGGTTGGGGACAGCCCCTCTGCTCACCCTGTGCAGCCATCTCAGACCACCCTGTCAGCGGTCACTCTATCATTCCAAACCCACCTGTGCCTGCCACACCCA
>VXBR01011075.1:53236-79601 GCA_013400215.1 Cisticola juncidis
ACCTGTCTCCTTGACTCTTCCCATCCCGCAGCTCCCCCAGCCCTCCCCTCCCTCACCCACCTCTCCCCTCCCCACCACTCCTTGCTTTGAGCCTCTCCTCTCCCTCCTCCCATCCCCACCAAGCTGAGCGTGTCCCAGCCGAGCTCCACGTCACCCACAGTGGGGACGTGGATCTTGGAGGAGCAGGAGCTTTGGGGACAGGTCCTGGGGAGGGGACAGGCGCAGGGGCGGGCACGTACCATTCTCAGGGTGCTCCATCTCCCCGATGCTGCCATCGGGCGTGGTGCGCTCGTAGTGGTCCTCGGGCAGGGCCAGGGGCCCGATGCGGGGCCCCGATGAAGATTTGCTGCTGGGGGTCTCGGATTCCTCCAGCCCGCTGTCGTAGTAGCTGTGCTGGGAGGGGTCCTGCAGGTCCTGAGCCTGGCTGGCTGCAGAGAACGTCACTCGGCGATGAGGTAACTGCAGAGGAGAGAGAGGCTGCTGCATCACCCACCAGCAGGTGCAGGCAGGGCTGGGGTCACCCAACCTGACCCCATCCCCAGCCCCCAGAGCCCTCCTGACACACTCAGCACCAGGCTCCATCCCCGCCAAGAACTCCCCATGACGTGCAGGGACACACTGTTCACGGTCCTGTACTCCCCAAACCCATCACTCCCTCCATGGCTCCATCCCAGTCAAGGGCTCCCCATCACGTGTAGGGACACACTGTGCATGGTCCCTGTGCTCCCCCAACCCATCCCTCCCTCCACGGCTCTGACACCCAGATGTCCCCTGCCACGGCAGGACAGCTCTGGAAAGGCACCCCCATCAGCACAGCCTCCTGAAGCGTTGTCCCCACCCTTTAGCAGGAGTCCCCACTCAGCAAGTTCCCGACGCAGCCCCAGAGCCTCGTGTGGCCAAAGCCTCTCTGATGGCATCACTGCCAGCACAGAGTCTCGGTGACATCCTCCCTCCCCTGGCCTGGCCCCAGCTCCATCCCCGCGATTCTCCGCCAGGGTCAGCCCCGGCGCCGCTGCTGTGTGCTCGTTAAGCGTTTCAAAGGCCGCGGTTCTCACTTCCCTCCGCAGCTCTGCCTCATGCGGGAGCAGCTCCTGCCAGCAGCCATTAAGCCACATCATTATCCCGCTCCAAATCCTTCCCCAAATCCTTCCTTGGCGTGATTACCGAGGAGTGGAGAGGGCAGCACGAGTTCAGGGGGCAAGAGCGGGGACTGAAACACAACCACCGGCAGCAAGGAAAGGCCACCACAATATTTCTCCAGCAGAAACGCAGGAAGAAGCCCGAGACAGGAATTATTTGATGGGGATCTGAAGGTGATGAGGCGAGAGAGGAGCCAACACATCATTTAGGCCGAATGCCTTTTCTTGTGCTGGTGTCTTTACTACAAATCAGTGGCAATCAGGCGTCCCACACACAGCGAGCACCGGCCAGGAAGGGGAAGGAATTGAGACGAACAGAGGAGGAACACAGAGGGAGCATTTAGATGAGCTGCTTTAAGGTTGGTTGGACCTGATTAAATTCACCACAGATGCTTAGAGACCTGATTTAAGTAACTTCTGAGCTGTTAGGGCTGCTTTTTTTTTCCCCAAGACTTTTTTTTTTCTGAAGAATTTGTAGAGAATCAGGGAGCTTCCAGAAGACTGGAAGGGAGCTAAAATAGCGCCTGTCTTTAATGATGAGAAAAAAAGAAGAGCTGGAGAATTATAAAACAGTTAGCTTAATTTCAGTTCCTGGAAAAATACTGAAGCAGATAAAAGAACTCTTTGTAAGTACCTACAAGATAACAAGGAAATGAGTAACAGCCACTGTAGGTTTGTCACAAACAAACATGTCAAGCCATTGAACTCCTTCCTTTGAAAAGACAGCAGGCCTCGTGGAGGGAGGAGGAGCAGTAAATGCTCTAGCTCCACTTGAGGAAGTTTTTTTGACACTGTTTTAGCTGATTTTCTCATAAGTAATGCATGCAAACAGTGGAGGTGCAGCACAGTACATCTCTGCCTGGATAATGTGGGTGCAAATCATATGGAATCAGGGAAATGATGGAAATGAAATGCAAATCCTTTGGAATCATGGAAATCATGGAAATTAAATGCAAATCACTTGGAATCATGAAATCATGGGAAGTGTTATTCCCAAAGGAATTACTGGGGACAGCCTTTTCAGCTGGGATCAGGGATCAAATTAAAGCCCTGGGTTGTGCCCCAGTCCATTGCTGGGCTGTGTTTTCATGAACTGCTGGCACAGCAGATGTGGGCTGGGTCTGCCACATCTGCACCCTGGTGAGGAGCAGGCACAGCTGGCTGAGGATCCCTGCACATCCCGGGCTGGGGATCACCCACGGTGCCAACCTCCCACCCAGAAATGCATCAATATTGGGATGTGTGAATGGGCTGGGATGTGCCAGCTCTGCTGGGCGCCAGGAGGCTGAGCTGGCCCCAGTTTTGAGGAGAAGCTCTGCCCCACTTCAGCACAGAAGAACAGACAAGCAGTTGTTAGAAACCATGACAAAATATTAAAAAAAAAAAAAGAGAGAAATTGGTTGAGGGAAGAGAAGGTCAAGGGTGGCAAAGGCTGGAAAGAAAAAGCCTCTGCTTGGGACCACTGGCAGAAAAGGAGCAGTAACCTCCACCTGCAGCAGGGAAGACCAGGTTAATCACCATGGCAAAAACCCCACAGAGGCAGCTTTGGCCAAGAACAATCACAGAATCATGGCATGGTTTGAGTTGGAAGGGCCTTAAAGCTCATCTAATCCCATCCCTGAATGGGCAGGCACCTTCCACTCCCCCAGGTGTCCCCAAGCCCATCCAGCCTGGCCTGGGACACTTCCAGGGTGGGACACAGGCGCCCTGTGCCAGGGGGTTTCAGAGCAGAGGGTGCAGCCCCTGTCACCAAGGCACAGGCGAGCCCCTCTCAGGAGGGCTCTGGAGGAGCTGGGGACAAGGCAGCTCTGCCCAGGACCCTCTGGAGTGCCCTCCCAGCTCACAGGGATTGTGTAAAGCCTGGCACTGCCTCCCCCTGCCCCCTGCCCACCCAGCTGAAACCAATTCCTGCCTTGCCAGGGCCCATCCCGAGCTCCTGTTTTCCCTCGGTGCTGGCAGACGAGCCGGGCTCCTCGGGGTGCTGCAATAACACAAATGAAAAACCTCCAGAGCCAGCCTGTGACAGCACCATCCAACAGCAGCGCTTTTACCTGAAAAACACCTCCTTGAAATGTCACCTCCTGCCAGGCAGCCCTGGAAAGGGCTCCTCTCACTGCAGGCTCCCCAGCCCTGTCCCCTGCAGCCCCACAGGGCAGCGTGGCACTGGCACGGGGGGTGCCCCCCTCCTCTGTGCCAGCCCTGGAAGCTCTTCAGCCCCGCTCTGGAATCACAGAAAGGACGGAATCGATGTGTCTGGCCCTGCCTCGCAGAAATTGGGCTCGGTGTGACCTTTCTGGGGAGGTTAAAGAGCCTTGGAGCAGGCAGCTCTGCACAAGGAGCTGCTTGTGCAGCGCAGCCGAGGCACACCAGGGCCTTCTGTTCAAGGAGTCAAACACAGCAGGTCCAAGTCACAACCTCCAGCAGCAAATCTGTTTTGGGGCTCTTGTCTTTGCTTGGCCCAGATTTTCCCCGTTCCTCATCAGAGATGACCTTTGCAAGTGCCATCCCACCAGGGCTTCCTCCAGCACCTTCCTGCCCCTCCAACCTCGCAGGTTTTTCCACCTGAGGTCTGCGCCAGCCTCTTAACCCTGAGCTGCTCGTGCAGCGTGACCCTGAATCCATTTTAGAGTCAGCACTTCCCAGGATATCAGCCAGCATTCCGTCTCTCCACACAAAGCTTTGCTGGGCTGCGTTAAAACGCACTTGGTTTAAATGGGCCCAGTTTGCCAAGCAATCCAGGGATTGCTCTGCATGACTGCCCCGTCCTCAGCACCCTCTCCCACTCCACCAGCCCCGTGGCAGCCGCAGGTTTATCAGCAGGGATTTCAGGATTTTCCTTCCAGACCATTGATTACAGCAATGAATGGCAGCGGGCACGGCACAGCTCCAGGAGAGCTCCTCCATGAGGAATTCCAGCCAAGCTTCCCTTCCCTAAGATCTGGATCAACCAGATCTGCCTCACAATGCTGTGCTGAGAGTCCCAGGGTGCCAGGTTGGAAAAGCCCTCCAAGGTCATCGAGTCCAAGCTGTGCCCAATCTCCAGCCCAGAGCACTGAGTCCCACATTCGGGTGTTCCTTGGACACCTCCAGGGATGGGCACTCCAAATCTCCCTGGGCAGCTCCTCACAATCCCTGACCACCCTTTCCTGATATTCATAACTCCTCCTGATATCCAACCTCACATCAGTGTTCATGCAAAATAATAATTAAAATAATGATAATGACAAAATCTCCATTATCAACTGGGCGCATCCATCAGTCTCCAGCTGCTCTGCACCCAACACAAACCAGCTCTGCCTGTGCAGCCCCACAGGAATGCCTGGAGCAGCCCTTGTCCCTCACAGAGGCAGGACCATGCCTAAGGAGAGGTTTAAAGCCGGACCTGTCACGTAATGCCAGTGCCCAGTGTCCCCTGCCATCGGCCACAGTGACTGACGTCAGTGCTATTTCCATCAGCCACTCCTGCTTGAGCCATTAATCCAGTTGTTCCCTGGGGCTGCCCAGGACAGTGAGCACTGCACTGCCCCAGCCAGCTCTTCCAGCTGCTCTGGCATCACCTCCCTCCCAGCCCTGCCATTCCAGGCTCCCCAGCTCCATGGACACCTCCGGAGCAGAGATATTCCCACTCTTTGGTACAAATTATTCCATCCAATTATGTCAAATATCTCTATTTTGAAAGCCTTTGCTGGTTCCCAAAACAAGGGCAGGTCCCACATCCTACGTTGTTATGTCTCAGCCCAAATTACTCCAACTATTTAGTCAGTCACTTTTGCATTTCTCCCCATAATTAACAATTTTGCAATCTCCACTCGGAGCTGACAGTTCCTGAATTCCACCTCTTCCCGGCGCATTTTTTAAAGCACTTATTGTGTTGACTTTGTAATAATTGATTTTCCCCCAATGTCTTTGGCTTTGCTTGTTAATTTTCTACACTCCAGAACGACTCATTTCTCCTAATTGCTGTAACTCCCTCCTTTCACCCCCAGTATTTATTGGTTTCTACTTCCAACTGCTGCCGCTGTGCTGGAATGGGATTTGGGGCAGAGCTGTTTGCTCAGCTGAGAAATTCTGGCTTTGGATAAAAAACCCTGCATCTTCAGGGCTCGGCAGTGCTCGCTGTGATGTTCCTGATGGGGACACTCCTGTGCCAGCTCCACATCTGAGGGACAGACAGAGCCCCTGTGCCCCTGTTCCTGCAGGGATGCTCTGATGGGGACGTTTATTCCTGGGAAATTCCTGCAGGTTCCGCGGCTGCCGGGATTTTTCCCGAAGAGGAATCCACAGAGCCCCTGTGCCCCTGTTCCTGCAGGGATGCTCTGATGGGGACATTTATCCCCGGGAAAATCCTGCAGGTTCCGCGGCTCCGGGATTTTTTCCCGAGGAGGAATCCTCGGCAGCGCCCCCTCTGCTGACCCCCGTCTCCTCTGAAGTGCTCTCCTGCCTTTCTGAGTCCGTGCCTGCTCCGGCCTCAGCGGATCCCGGCGGCGCTGAACTCCCGGCCCATGTGCTCTCTGCAAAGGCTCTTCCCTTTGCTCCTGCCTCTGCTGCCTGCTCATTTCCCCTTGAACTTCTCCTACCTGCAGGGTTGTGAGGGAACAGCAGTAATTGCTCCTCGCTCTGCCCCTTTCCAGTTCCACAAATCCGGGCTGCATCCTGCTCTGCCAGGTCCTGCTGCAGACACCAGGCAGGTCTGGGCAGTCCTGCTGCCCTTCCCTGTGTCCCTTCCAGTTCCCTCCCTGTGCCCCTTCCATCCCTCCTGCCCTTCCCTGTGCCCTTCCAGCCCCTCCCTGTGCCCCTTCCAGCCCTCCTGCCCTTCCTNCCTCCCTGTGCCCCTTCCATCCCTCCTGCCCCTCCCTCTGCCCCTTCTAGTTCTGCTGCCCCTCCCTGTGCCAGTTCCAGCCCTCCTGCCTTCCCTGTGCCCCTTCCAGCCCTGCTGCCTCTCCCTGTGCCCCTTCCAGCCCTCCTGCCCTTCCCTGTGCCCTTTCCAGCCCTGCTGCCCCTCCCTGTGCCCCTTCCAACCCCTTCCTGTGCCCTCTCCAGCTCTTCCCCATTTTTCCAGCCACAGGGAGGCCAGGCCAAACCCACAGTTTTAGGGCTCTGGCAGCAGCAGGAGCTTGTTTTGGTGAGGAATTTTCCTGGGCTGTCCCTGACCTGCCTGGTCCTGGCTGCACAGCCCAAATCCCCCAACACCAACCCCTGACTGTGCTGATTCCTTCTGCCGTGGGGGCACCTTAGGGAAAATTATGTTGGGAGAAGTTTCTGCATGGAAAGGGTGTTCAGGCACTGGAAGGAGGGTGGGGGAGTCACCATCCCTGGAGGTGTTCAAGGAATGACTGGAGGTGGCACTCAGTGCTCTGGGCTGGCTGACACCAAATTCTGATGATCTTTCCAACCTTACTGATTCCATGAGGATTCCCACTCACGGATGCTGGAGGGGGCTAAGGGGACCCCGCACTCCTCAGCCCCTCTGATCCCTCCTGCCCCTTCCTTCCCTCATTCCAACACCTCCAGCTCCCACCAGGACCTGCACCAGGCTGATTCTCCTTGCTAAACATAGGGAAAACCAACTCAGCCCAAGTGACAGCAGTGCCAGGAGGGAACAGGAATTTGGGATGTCCAAATTCCACACAAACCCACGGCATCGCTGCATGTGCAGAGGGCAGGGACCGAGCAGCAGGAGAGATTCCATTGTTCACAAAGGAAACCACAAACTCTGCCCTGGGCACCCTTTTCCTGCTGGCAGGGATGGAGGGAGCCACCCAGTCCCCCCTCCCCCAGGGGGAAAATCCAACCCCTGTTAACCCTCTGGCTGCCGATCCCAACGCGGGATCCGCGGCTCCCGGCTCCCCTGGCAGCTCCTGTGCCTCCCCACACGCCAGAAGCTCCTTTCAGGCAGCTGCCAAAGGAGCTGCTTCCCCAAGAGCTGCCACAATGCAGCAACTCACAGGGCCGGGAGTGAAAGGCAATGTCAGAGCCAGCGCCCGGAATATCAAAATAAGTGACAAGGGGGCCATTGTGGCACGGGAGCCACTCATGGATTCATGAACCCCTCTCCCTTACAAACCGACCTGGAGCGATGCAGCATCCCTGGATATGGACAGAAAGGGAGAAATATAAACCCAGGGACTGTGCTTGGAATGACCAGAGCCAGCTCTCCGTGGGTGGAGGCTTGGGAATGATTTGCTTTGCCTGGCCAGGAGCAGGGCTCCGGCGCAGTGCAGCAGCACAGCCTTGGGAGCAGCAGGCTGAGGGGAATATCATGTCCATGGAAACCAGGGCAGGCCTCGAGGAAAGCTGGAGCTGAATTGCCAAAACCACCCAGGGCAAGCTCCAGGAAACAGGACACAGCTCAGCTGGTCCCTGAGCCGACCATTTCACAGCTCAGCTGGGCCACGAGAGCTTCTGCTGCCCTGCTGGGGTGAGGGTGAAGCTGGGACAGCTCTTCCCATCCCATTCCAGGACCCTCCAGCAGCACATTGTGGCCACTGCACTGATTTCTGCAGGAGAAGCCCCCCAAGAGCCCTCCCTGCTCGTTCTGCACTCACCCTGCAGGTGATGGGAACAGCTCAGGGCGTTTCCTGGCACAGCAGCACCCTGAGGGACAGGGACAGGGACAGGGACAGGGACAGGGACAGGGACAGGGACAGGGACAGGGACAAGGCAAGCACTGCCCTGCCTTGGTGACACCTCCTGGCCTCTACAGCTCCCCTCTGCTCCTGCCCTCGGTGGCCTGGGGGTCCTCCCTGCCCTGCCCCAGCCTCTCCAGGAGTGCAGTTGGTTCAGCAGCCCCAGCTGCATTCCCAGGGCTGCTCCCTGTTTGCACAACACGGAGGAATTGAGGGAAGGGCTGGTGCTGAGCATGGGATCGGGTCCCAGGGGCTCCACCTGCTTTGGACAAGGGAGGGAGGTGGATGGAGCCATCTTCCAGCCAGGATGTGTCCTGTGCACACCTCTGAGACCCGTCCTTTTATTCAAAACACTCCCTCAGGCCCTCCCTAGCTTTGTCCCTGAAGGTGGAGTCTCCCAGAGAACCCTGGCAATTCTGGAGCACATTAAAGCCCAAATCTGTGACCTGCCAGTCTGACTCACTGGGGTCACCTCCAGCACAGCCACCGGGGTCCCACAGGGCCCATCAGCCACGGGGTGACAGCTCTGGCCCGGGATGCTCACAGGGTCTGCTGTGGTGGCTGTGGCTGCCCACAAATCCCTGTGTCCATCCCCAGCTCCCACCAACCCTTCAGCTCTTTCACTGTTGGCAAACCAGAGAAGGAATCCACAACCAGAGGCAGTGAATTGTCTCCCACTGTCTCCCAAACCCAGGTATTACCCCAAAAAGCACCTGCCCCCCCTCCTGAGTGGCTGCTGTGCTGACAATTAGCGAGTGCTGACCTTGCAGTCAGCAGAGCCAGTCTCCAAGTCCTGCCGAAATAATGACAGCAGAGCAGCCAGCCTCAAATGGACATCAGCTCCCGAGGCACTATTTAATGAATAAATCCAGGGAAAATGCGGGCTGACTCCACATAGGTGCCCTGAAGCCTCCTGAAATTTGCATGATGCTCAAAGAAGCCGCCAAAGCCCGGTGCCAACCTGCCTGGTCAGATCGAATTTATCTAACTCAGAGCAAGATCTAACGCAATTAGAAACCCATTTAGGCAGCCTGGGGACAGAGCCTGCCTAACCTCAGCCTATCCCAGCTCTGAGCCCATCCAGGAGGTGCCATTTGGCTTTTCTTTGGGTGAAATGAAGATGGGCAAGGAAAATACAGAAATAAATCATCGGAAGGGCGAGCGGTAAAATCGAAAGGGGTCATTATCTTTATGGAACGATGTCTAAATTGGCCTGGTCGTGCTGTCCTGGAATGCCTGTCACCATCCAGCTGATAATGGAGCTATTCTGGAGATGGTTGGTGTGGAGTGGAAATTGCCCTGGACGCAGCAGGAGGCCTCATAATCACTTTAAAACCATCTGAAGATCCCAGGGAGACAAAGCTTCCGGAACTGGGAGCAACACTTGAATTCAACCCTCGAGGAATCCAACAGCTGCAGAGTGGGAAAATAATGCTGGGAAAATAATGAGCTAATCTGGCTCCCAGTTGCACCCAGTGGAGCTGACAGGGAGTGTTGAAGGCTCTGGGGAGGGCAGGGGGTCTGAAGCTGTGGACTCAGGACTCTATTAAAAGAAAGGGAGATAACCAGGAATGCTTCCATGGAAGCCTTTCCACGGAAAAGCTGTCAATTTGCTGAAACCAGATCATTATTCAAGCAGGCTCCTTGTTTCAGGGTTGGGGCGTGGGGGGAGATCTTTGCTGACACGTGAAAATGAAAAAATGATGCTCTTGCAAAGGTACCTTTCACTTCAGGACTCCAGCCAAGTATTAATTATGGAGCTCAACTCAAAAAGGTCAGGCAGAATCATGCCTTTAGAAATCACTAGAAAAAAAATATTTATATATCATATGTATTCTGATTGACTTGGGAAATAGGGGGAAGAACTGTCAATTCTTCCTGATTTGCTTTCAAATTGAAAATTTTCCTCTGAGGGCAGACTTGTTTTGCAAGTAGCTCGATTTCCAGAGGAGAAGGGCAGCAGCTTTTCCTGTTTGCCCAAGGAATTGTGCCTGTTCCTGAGGTCTGGGCACCCACACCCTGCAGAGGTGGGCACAGCCCTCACTTTAGTGGTCTGCACCTCCCCATGAATGGAGATAACAGGTGAGGCAAACCTTCCTCTGGAGACATCAAACAGGTAGGACAGGAAGGCTTCTTGGGGCCACTTATCTTGGCTGCATTGCCCCAATCCCCATTCCCACTGGCAGGGACCCCTGGGATAGACGAGCTCCTCAAATCCCAGGATTGCTGTCACATCCTTGGCCAAACCAGATCCTGGCTCCAGACAAATTTCCAGCACTTTAGCAAAGATTTCTGAGCTCTCTGGGCAAGAGACACCCTGATAGTCCCTAATAAACTGTGATCCACTTGAAATCCTTGGGAAAAAAAAACACCCAAGCTCCTCCAGGCACTTACAGAGCCTGGAATCACAACACCCCAGAAGGTCTGGCCCAGCCTGAATGGGAATGAAGGGCTCTTCACACATCTGAGACACGAGTTCTGCTTTCCACAGGCTGGAGTGCTTTTGATGAACAAGCAGGAGGATGAATGGAGGAGCGTGAGAGGAACATCTCACAGGGCTCCAGCAGGACACTTCCAGCAGGGTCTCAGCCCAGAGCTCAGCCATGAGGTGCCCCCAGCAGGGTCAAATCTCTGCCAGAGCCCCTGGGCAGCTGCCCCGAGCCCTGGGAGCTGGGAGGATGTGAGCACCAGGATATGTGGAGCAGAATATCTGCAGGCTCTCAGCTTGCTGGGGCCTTTCAAGACATCTCTGAGGAGCTGAATCAGGGCACGATGCTCTGACAGCTCCAGGGTGGGAGCAGCTCCCAGGGAGAGGGGAGGGGACTCGCTGCCCGCCCAAAGGACGGCCCAGAACTGTGGTGGAACGTGCCAGGATCCCTGTGCCACGTGCAGATAGATCAGAGGGGTGTTTTGCAAGCCAGGAGGAGCTCAGGAGGATGTTTACACCCCGGGGAAGGGGCATCTTCAGGGATCTCTGGGCAGGAGCCACAGGGCCGGGCTGTGAGTGCCAGGAGGGTGGAAATGAGGAGGTGCTGGAGCCTTCCCTGCTCTCCTGGCAGGTCACAGCTCCCACCACAAAGCCACCCACGCTTCCCTGCAAGCAGCTGAGGGCTGAGGCAGTAAACAGCTTCCAGCACACAAGGCATGGATGCAAAACAACCAGGAATGTTTTTTCAGGGATCTGGGGGAGTTGTTTTCTTTCTGGGCCTCTGCCTGACCTCCTCTTCCTCTCGAGAGGGTTGGGTTGGGAATCACACGGGAAAAGAAGCCTTTACTACAGGTAGGAAATGGAAACAAGGTCCTCAAGGGTGCAGAGAAAAGTTCAGAAGGTCAGAGAATAGAATCATGGAATGGTTTGAATTGCAAGCTCATCCCTTAAAGCCATGGCAGGGACACCTCCCACTGTCCCAGGCTGCTCCCAGCCCTGTCCAGCCTGGCCTTGGGCACTGCCAGGGATCCAGGGGCAGCCACAGCTGCTCTGGGCACCCTGTGCCAGGGCCTGCCCACCCTGGGCAATCATTCCTTCCCAGTATCCCATCTAATCTCTTCTCTTCCAGTTTAAGAGTTTCCTTTGTCCCATCACTGTGTAAAATCTGTCTCCATCTTTTTTGTGGCTCTCCTTGAAGTACAGAAAGGGTCAGGACAAAACACAAGGTCAAGGAAGGACCTGCTGGGGGGATGAGTCTGAGCTGGAGGTCTGAGTCCAGAGGTGAAGCCAAGGCTGAGCTTCACCCAGGCTGGACTGGTGGGTGCTGCAGCCACAGTCAGAGGTGACAAGAAAAGTGGCACCGAGATGCCAGGGGTGACCTCCTCACCCCTGTTGAGTCCTCCTGTGCCTCAGCCAAGCTGTCTGTGCTTTCTGGGGTGCTGAAGGGCCGGGGCAATGCAGGAAAAGCCTCTTCTGGAACAATCTGCCCTGGCCATCTCGGTTTCTCCCGGGAGCAGAGCTGGGTTGTGCAATGGCAGCACAGCCATGCCCTGGGGATGGGCCGTGCCCAGGGCTCCTGGCAGGTGCTCTCACAGGTCAGGGGTGTGGGGATGAGGGCGGAGGGGCAGGAAGGTGATTTGGGCCTGGCACAGGCTCAGCATTCCAAAGGATGTGCCAACCAGTGGGAGATTTTCTAGGGCACCATGGGGCCTGAGTGTCCAACACCCCAGAAACCACACAGGGGCTCTTTGGGACCTGCCCTGGGACAGCCCCACACAGGGGGATTCACTCTGGGGGTCCCAGCAGCTCCAGGGACACCAGAGCAGAGCAGCCACCCCTTTGCTGTTGTCCCACAGCTCCCAGGGCAGCCCTCCCTGACACCACTCCAGCCACTCTGCCCTTTGCTCCAGGCACTCCTTGGCCCTCATTCCTTCCACAACACCTTCCCTGGCCTGTCCTACATCCCACGCCCTCTCATTACTCCAGCCTCCTTCTGTCCCATCCCATCCCAGAACATCCCAGAACATCCCAGCTCTGTCCTCACCCGGGAACACCCCACCCTCCACCCCCTCCAGCTGCATCCCNCAGGGATCATGGGGACACGCAGGGACTGTGGGGACACACAGGGACCACAGGGACACGCAGGGACTTTGGGGACACACAGGGATCATGGGGACACGCAGGGACTGTGGGGACACACAGGGACCACAGGGACACGCAGGGACTTTGGGGACACACAGGGATCATGGGGACACGCAGGGACTGTGGGGACACACAGGGACCACAGGGACACGCAGGGACTTTGGGGACACACAGGGATCATGGGGACACGCAGGGACTGTGGGGACATGCAGAAACCACGGGGACACGCAGGGACCACAGGGACGCGCAGGAACCACGGGGACATGCAGGGAACACGGGGACACACAGGAACCACGGGGACACACAGGCACCACAGGGACAGACAGGGACCACACACAGGGACACACAGGGACCATGGGGACACACAGGGACCACGGGGACACACAGGGACCACACGCAGGGACCACGGGGACACGCAGGGACTTTGGGCTCAGGCAGGGACACACAGGGACCCCACACTGTCCCAGCCCTGGTTGTGCCCCGGGGTTGGGTGCCGGGTGAAGCCTGCAGGGCTGGGCCCCGCTCCAGGGAACAGCACTGCAGCTGAGAGCCCGGCCGAGCGGGCAGAGCAGTGCTGGGAATATCAATCAGGGAGGCTGGAGCGGGCGGCTGCACACACAGCCAGGGCTTTCATCCCCCAGGATCCACAGCAGAGCCAGCCAGGGCTCAGCCCTGCGCTGGGAGGGCTCAGCATCCCTCTGTACTGGGGCCAGCACGGTCAGGAGAGACTGGGGAAAGCCAGGCTGAAGGGAGAGATCAGGAGAGAGGCTGGGGAGGAGCAGACACAGTCGTGAAAGAAGCAGGAAGATTTGGGGGGGATAAAGGAGGAGTTCCCCAATCCAAGGAAAGGCAGTGCTGGCTCCAAGGGCATCAGGCACGGGAGAGGCTGAGGCTGTGAGGAGGGAGAGGAAGAGGAGGGCAGGGAGGAAAGGCAAGAGGGGAAATGGGCAGTGCTGTCACCCAGCCCCGTGTGGGGAGCCCCAGGCACGGAGCACAGGTCCAAGGGAGAAAGGACGAGGTCCCAGGGACTGCCAGGCAGGAGGGACCCGGTGACCTCCCTGACAGGGTAGGGACAGGAGGTGCCACTCTCTCTTTGCAGACACCACTTACGGAGTTGTCACCTGGCCAAGGCTGCCCACCCTGCTGTCACCTGCTGTCACTGTGTCCACACAGCACAGCCCCCCTCTCCTCGGGGGGGCACCCCCTGTGCCACCTCCTACCACAGTCCAGGCTGCACTGTCCCCACTGCCACTTCCTTGGGGATAGGGGTTTTACCCTGCCCTGTGCCACCTCCTACCACAGTCCAGGCTGCACTGTCCCCTCTGCCACCTCCTTGGGGACAGGGGTTGTACCCTGCCCTGTGCCACCTCCCCCCGGGGAGTCTCCAGCTGCATCCCCTGGACCCCCTACCCCTGACACACAGTGTGTCCCTGTCCCCTTGTCACAGAGACTGTGCCACCTCCGTGCCACCCCCGCAGGGTGCTGGCACCTCCCACGCACGGGGCGCAGGCTGGGGACATCCCGCTGTCACCTCCCCCTGCAGCACAGCCTGCACACCCACGCTGCCTCTGGCTGCACATCAGCCTCTGCCAGGGGTTGCTCTCCTTCCGTGGCTGGAGCTCCTCATTTTGAGGTCCCAAATACCCCACGGTGCTCTCACTCCCTGCCATCAACCCAAGTCCCCAGCACAGACGTGCCAGGAGCCACCGCACCGTCCTGCCTTGCCCGTGGTGCCCTCAGCATCCTCCCAATGCCCAGCACAGTGCACGACCCTCTCCCCACCCATCCTGTGCTCCCCCAGCTCCCCCAGGCACCCCAGGGATGCTCACAAGCTGCTGTGCTTTGACACAGCCACTGTCCCCACAGATCCAGGGATCTGCAGCCCCTCAACCACACCTCTCTCATTCGATCTCAGCCTGGCACAGCCAAATCTGACCCGAGCCCAGTTGATGCCAGGAGCAGGAGCTGATTCACAGTGCGGAGGAACTGCTCCCAGCACAGCGTCTCTCTGAAGCTGGGGAAAAGCAGGGCAGGTCCCCCATGAACCCTCAGTGAGGCTCCATCTGCAGCTCCTTGCTGGATCCATTTATCAGCTCATTCCACGTGAACGACCTTGAGAAAACCCACTGACCCAGGACAGTGGGAGACTTTCCCAGACATCTGCCAGCACCTAAACCTGCAATTTATGGAGACTCTCAGCTAAATTCTCGAACAAGACGATTTCATTTCTGTCCATTACAGCTACAATATTCCTCTCCTCCCCTCCCGCAGAGAGTAATTAATGCTGCACCGCACTCCCAGCCCGCGGGCAGGTGCAGGAACCGCGGCTGAGCTCGCTCAAGTTCACACCACTCCAGAGCCTTCCCGGGTGGTGGGGGGCTGTAAGGACCCGGGGCAGTCCTTGGGAAAGGATGCAGAATATCCCCTCCCGGTAAAAAACGATGGAACCTGGGAGCCAGGCAGAAGAAAGAGCCGCTCCCCACGCCAGCGCCTGAGTTCTCACCCCAGGTTCATCAAAGAGCTGCTGAGGACAGGGAAGGAAGGGAAACTCCTCTCAGAAAGTTCCCAAAGGGAAGCAGATAGCAGGGCTGAGCCAAGCCCCCAGACTGCCCGCCCAGCCCTGCGGGGAGCACTTATTGAGGTGGTTGCTGGTGTCTCCTTTCCTCCTCTGCAGCCATCACATCTCCCCGCAGGTCCCAGCCCTGCCTGCCCAGGAGGCCCAGACACTTCCTGGATGGTTCAAGATAAAACCTTATGCTGTTAGCAAAACAAACGAGGAGGCTGTGAGAGCCAAGGCTGGCACAGGGCTCCAACCACCGAAGCCAGAACCACTGGTTTCCCCGGCTGATCTAATCTCTTCCAGCGCCAGAGCTCCTCGGCCCCGGCAGCCTGGGGAGGCCACTGGAGGCCCTGGGGAAGAGGTGAACTGGTGTGACAGGAGCAGGGATGGGTGCCCCAGTTTGGAAGAAAAACCAGGAGAAACAAGAACGGGTGGCCAGGGAGGGGGTCCCTGAGATGGGATATGGGGATGGTGGGAGAGGGGGTTGGACTGTTCCTGCCTGCCAGGATCCATCTCTTCTCCAACCAGCTGGAGAGAAGACCCTGGGTGAGCCCCATGGCATTGGCATCACCCCCATCCATCCCGCCAGGAGATCCCATACGGGGCAGGGCCATCTGGGTGAGGAGCACAGCCACCCAGCTCCAGTGAGCCTTCCTGGCAGGATCTCTGCTCCCCATCCCCTCTCGGGGTGGGGGAGCACCGGGATCCTGGCACTGCTGACAGCCAGGGCTCCATCTGCAACCGCGTGCGCCCTCATTGCAGCACTGCAGCGGGCGGGAGCGGCTGCCAGCCCCGCCAGAGGGATTTGGGTCAGCCCAGCCTGGCACAGGGATCTGCTCTGCACCCCCGGCTGTGGCACCTGGGTGGGGCTCAGGAGGATGTGGGGATCAACCAGGAGAAGCTTTGAGGGAGGATGTTGGTGTGAAATAATGAAATGAAATGAAAGCTGGGTGGGCTGGGCCGTGGTTCAGACTGATCCACATCCACATATGTGTGTGAGTGTGAGTGGGTGTTGGGAACCCTGTCCTGAAGGAACATCTTCAGAGGGCCAGGTAGTGACTGGACAGGGGACACGTCAACCTGGGGATGAAGGCTCAGCACCATGAGGCTCTGGACTGACCATGCTGGGGTGATGGAGGGTTTGTGGAGATGGCTGGCCCACATGAGCATCATTTCTGGCCTCCACAGGGCCTGAGTGCTCCAGTGGCCAAGGACATGGAAAATATGCCTGGGAAATTGCTGGGAGTGAGAGCCTCCTCAGGGGCAGCAGGGAAAATAAGGCACAAATGGTCAAAAATAGAAAACTTTATTGAAGTCAAATCCAACAGGGCAGCTGAGCTCAGCCCCACGGCAGGAGCCCAGCCTGCCACTCACCGGNGAAGGGTCCTGCAAGCTCTACACTCAGCCCACGACCTCGTGGCTCAGCTCCAAGCTCCAGTGCACACCAGCGAGCAGCCAAGACCTGCCTCCGCCCTGCCCTGCACGCAGAGAACCCCCCGGCGACACCAAGAGCAGTGACCCGACCGCAGCAGGCTCCAGTGCCCCTCTCCCCCGGCCCCAGCACAGCCCCAGACCCCCTCATGGACGGGCCATTCCCGTGTCACCAGGATCTGCAGCCCCTCTCTCGCAGAGACACAGCTCAGGCCCAGCGCTGGTGCTAAGGAAAGCCCGGATTTCACCGCGCCGGCTGTGGCAGAGGGCCCATGCCTGGGGGAAGCAGGAGCTGAGCCTGGGAAAAAGGCAGAGCTTTGCTCCTCCACCCAGCCCCACCTGCCCGGGCAGCCGCAGCGGGCGCACGGCTCCCTCTGAGGCACCCTGGCGCAGGGATAGTGGCAGGCTCAGCCACACCAGCAGAGCTGGGCTGGCAACAGTGAGGCCAGAGCCTTCCCAACTGCTGCCTGGAGCAGGGCAGGGCTGGAACCCAGCTGTGGCAGGAGCACGACCAGTCCCTCCTCCCCAAGAGCCAGCCCAAGCAGAGGGAGGGATGGGAGGGTGGGCATCGCCCTCCTTGGTGCTGTTAGAGTGGTCCCTAGAGGGGACACAGGCGGGTGGCATTCCCTGCCCGGAGCCCCACATGCAGAGCCACACACATGCAGCACCTTACGCGTCACCGTCACCCAGGCAGCGCCACCAGGACCCAGCCCCGGGCGCTCTGACAAGGGCTCAGACAGGTTTTGGCCTCCCCACACCGTCCCCATGCCCTCCCAGGCTCTGTGGCTGGGCTCCGGGGTAGTCCAACGCCAGCCCCCTGGGCACACATGCAGGGCTGGGGGCCAGTCCACGCTCACTCCCACACCTCTGTCCAGATGGCTCCCCGGTGCAGCGGGGGCGCCGCTGCCGGCCTCAGGATGAGCTCTCCTACCTGCTTGTTGGTGTATTTCTGGGGGTTGGTGCGGTAGCTGTAGTCCGAGTACTGCTCGGAGCCCGTCGAGTTGTTGTCCCCGGTGCCAACAAAGGTGTTGGTGGCCGGCAGGTCCTGCACCACTTGGTGCTTCTTGGAGGCGGAGGGTGACTGAGGCTGCAGCTGGATGGAGGGCAGTGGCGAGTTGGAGCGGTAGTGGCGGCCCAGGTCCGGGCTGCCCGGAGGGTAGTTCAGGGGCAGGTGGATCCGCGGGCTGTCGCTGACGGAGTCGTTCATGAGGTTGAACTTGAGCGATTTCTGCAGCCCCGTCTCCTCCTCATCCTCCGTGGGTTTGGGCGGCTTGGGAGACTTGCTCTTCTTCACCTTGCCCTTGCTCTTCCCGCTCTTGCTGGCCTGCTTGGGCGCGTACAGGTCCTTGGTCTCCTTCTTGCCCGCCTGGTAGCCGCTCTTGGCCTCGCGCTGCCGGCAGTAGCGCACCAACACCACCAGCACGATGACCAGGGTGACAGCCACGATGCCGGCGATGACCCCGAAGAGGATGTTGCTCCTCTGCTTGCTGCGCTCGTACTCGGGGTCGCCGGCGATGTCGATGTCCAGCGGGGTGTCCAGGCTGTGCCCCACCAGCGTGTCCAGCAGCGTGCGGTTGGCCAGCGTCTCGTTGACGTAGAAGTGCACCAGAGCCGTGCCGTGCCGCGAGGGCTTGCCCTTGTCGTTGACACGCACGACCAGGCGGTGCAGGCCGTGGTGCTTGCGCAGGATCTCCTTCTCCAGGGTGATGTCTCCGCTCTGCGGGGAGATCTGGAAGAGCTCGAAGGGGTTTCCTCCTGTGATGCTGTAGATCAGCTCGGCGTTGATGCCCGAGTCGATGTCCTCCGCCTTGACCTTGCTCACCTGCTGGCCGGGGCTGGTGTGGGGCAGGATGTGCTTGTAGGTGGCGTTGGAGGGGGAAGTGATGAAGGGGGCGTTGTCATTCTCATCCAAGACGTTGATGGTCACCCCCACGTAGGCAGACCTGGGGGGATCCCCACCGTCCACCGCCTTGAGGCGGAAGGTGTAGGTGCTCTGCTGCTCCCGGTCGAAAGAGATGCTGGAGAGGATGGTGCCAGTGCCATTTTGGATGACAAAGTCCCCGTTGTCTTGCTCCACTGACAGCTGGATCCGGGCATTCTCTCCTTTGTCGGCATCGATGACCGTCACCATGCCCACGGGGCTGAGGGGTGGCATGTTCTCCATCACTGAGAAGTTGTAGCCGCTCAGCATGAACTTGGGGTCGTTGTCATTCCTGTCCATGACGTTGATGGCCACAGATGCTGTGCCCTGCTTGCTGGGGCTGCCCTTATCTTCTGCCACCACCAGGAACTCGTAGCGTTCCCGCTGCTCCCGATCCAGCACCGCCTTCACGCGGATCTCCCCGGAGTCAGGGTCGATGGTGAAGGCACCCTTGGAGGAGGGGTCTGTCACCAGGGAATAAACCAGCTGGGCGTTGGAGCCGCTGTCAGCGTCAGTGGCACTCACCTCCATGACCAGCTCATCGGGCTCGTTGTTCTCAGGGAAGGCCACCTCAGTGAAGCTCTGGCTGAAGACAGGGGCGTTGTCGTTGACGTCCATCACCTGCACCTTCAAGGAGTTGGTGCTGGAGAGGGGCGGGTTCCCTGAGTCCACTGCCACGATCTCAATTGTGTACTCCTTCACCGACTCATAGTCCAGCGGCGTGGTGGTCTGCAGGAAGTATTTCTTCTTGCTGTCACTCCCTGTCTCACTCGCCTGGCGCAGCTGGAAGGGGACGTCACCAGCCACCACGCAGGTCACCACAGCGTTTTCACCCTCATCTCGGTCAGACACCTGCACCAGAGCCACTGCTGTCTCTACTGGCACGTCCTCCGAGATGTTGGCCATGCCATCCTGGTGGGTGACCAACCCTATGCCACGGATCTCTATGGAGGGCGCGTTGTCGTTCATGTCCTTGATGGTGACCACCACCTGTGCGCGGGCGCTCTTGGGGTTGGCGCCCTTGTCCTTGGCCATGACGGAGAACTTGAGGGTGCCGATGTCCTCGCGGTCGATGGGGCCCTGCACGGTGATGAGCCCCGTGGCGCGGTCCAGGCGCAGCAGCCGCCGCACCATGTCCGAGGCCTGGTGGAAGGAGTAGTCGATCTCGGCGTTGGCGCCCTGATCCGAATCGTTGGCTTTCACCTGGGGGACAGAGGGACAGCCGGTGAGCAGGACGAGGGCACGGCAGAACGAGTCCCTCCACTAACCGCCGCGGCCTTCCCTGGAGAGTGGGGAAAAACCAGGATTTCCTCTTCTGGGGCCAAGGACTGTGGGGCAAAGACCCTGGGACCGGCAGAGCGGCTGGGAGCCGCCCTCAGGCACGGAGGCTTTGCCTCGCTCTTCCGGAGAAACCGGCTGGGCCGGTTGGCTGTGCTCCCCTCCCGGCCGGCTCTGGCACGCAGGGAATCCTCCGGAGCCATGGAACCGTGCCGCTGAGACCCAGCCAGAGCAGGGAGGGACAGTTCCAGCTGTGCCCCCGAGGAGGGGCTGGAGCAGCTGCCTGGCTCAGGTGAGGGCGAGGAGGAGGCAGTGATGTGCGGAGCTGCAGCAGCTCCATCACGGCGTGCGGGGATGCAGCCAAGCAGGGACTGGGGCTGCCTGAGCCCTGCACGGCACCGTCCATCCCTGCCCACCCGCCAGGAGCCCTGCATCCCCATAAACCTGCCTCTACACCTATTATTTGCTTTCTAAGGAAGATGAGGTTTGTCTAACATTTGCCTCCCTAATCGGCTCTCTGAGCAGCCTCTTCTCTGCACCATTTGCTGCTCTGCCGTTATCTTGCTCAGCAGATTTGGATGGAGAACGAAAGTTGTTAAATGTAAATTCCACCTTTTACCTCCACTCACAAAACAGGCGGAAGTCATTTTCCCCGTGAAAGATAAAAGCTGAGCAATGGCAGCAGCGGCGTCTCAGCCCATTCTCCTCCCGGCCATGCAGCTCCCTTATCTGCTTCCAACTCCCATTCTCTTAACAGTGAAAAATGAATTCTTAAAAAATTCACATCAGAATTAGCAGGCAGATGAGAGCTGGCCGCGCTCCGCTTATTAAGATGGCAGCTGCAGATAAACAGATGTCGACTACTATCATCTCAATGCCCCCTCCAAGCCAAATCCACCAAGATCCAGCCCCTTGGGCTCTCCGGGCCAGTTCGCAGCGCTCTCCGAGACGAGGCAGAGCCCCGCTCCCTGCAGACAGCAGGGCACCTCCGGAGCCTCGGCCAGCCCCTGCACGGGCATCAGGGATGCTCCCTGTCCCCACCTCCCGAGTTTCCATGGAGCAGCCAAGGGAATGCAACTCATGAAAGGGTCTATGTCTTGTCTGCGGGCAGCACTGAGACCGCACTGGCTCCAAGCCAGACTCCTGGTGGCCCTCAGGTCCCAGCCCTCCCAGTAACCCGGAACCCTGCTCCCTGCAGCCCTGCTGCTGCCCCTCAGCCGTGGCCTGCAGCCCCACTCTGGCTGTGCCTTCCTGCACATCCTCTCCAACCTCGCTCGAGCAGATGTGACATCAAAGGGACCTGCCTGCCCGCTGTGGGTGACACTGTGGGCTCCTCCACCCAACCCTCCCTCCTCCCTGGAGGGACCATGGCCATATGGATGCTCCTGGGTTGTCTCTGCAGCCAGGCAGGAGGGGAAACGGTGAAGAGAAGAGTCCCCCACACTCACCTGGAGGACAGAGTGTCCCACAGGGCTGTTTTCAGAGAGCTCTGCCTCGTAGAGGGCCTTCTCGAACTTGGGTGCGTTGTCGTTCATGTCCAGGATGGTGATGCGGAGCAGGGCACTGCTCATCCGCGGGGGGTTCCCCCCATCCTGCACCTTGATGGTCAGGTCGTAGGAGTCCCACTGCTCCCGATCCAGGTTCCCCATGACAATCAGCTGAGGCTGCTTCTCCTCCTGGTCCTCGGCCACCTGCAGCCCAAAGAGGTCCTGTGCCTCCGGGCCGGCCGTCAGCTCATAGGAGGCAACACCGTTGGGGCCCGAGTCCCGGTCCATGGCCATGGGGATGGGGAAAAGCGTCCCAATGTTGGTGTTTTCGGGGATGGAGAGGGTGAGGACGGGCGAGGCGAAGTTGGGGGTGTTGTCGTTGATGTCGAGCACCTCGATCTGCCCCTCGAGCAGGCGGGGGCTGCTGTTGGCGTTCAGGTTGGTGATGGACACCTCGAACTCCAGGAAGCAGGGCTCTCCGGGCAGGAGGTGCTGGCACTCCCGCAGGTTCTCCCGGTCGATGGAGGTCTCTGTGGTGTAGATGTCCCCGGTCTTGCCATCCACACGGAGGTACGGGGCCCCCACTTCCAGCTTGTAGAGGTGCCCCATGTCCGGTAAGCCGTAGTCGGAGGCCAGGCTCCCAATGAGGGTGTTGGGGGGTTGCTCCTCCTGCACTTTGTAGATGGCACGTGTCCCCGAGGCCAGGGCAGGGAGCTGGCACAGGAGCCACAGGCCCAGGCAGGATGCCAGCGGGTTCATCCTGCGCCGCAGGGGAGCTGGAGGAGACACAGACACCGAGTTAGGGACCAGCCCGCTCCCCTGGCTCATCCCACTGCGCCGTGTGGGGCCGCACACAGTCCTGGCACGGCTCCCAGAGGGAAGGGGCTGTGGGGCTGGCTCCTGCAGCCTCCAGTGCCCCGAAGGACCCGTCCCAGCTTGCAGAGTTCCTGCAACGCCCTGCTGGAGTGAGTAACCCTGTCATTGAAACCTCAGCCCTGTCACTTGCAGGAAGCCACTCCTGCCACTGTCCACCCTCTTCGTCACCACACCAACTGTAATTAGACCCAACGAGGCACAGTAACAGGGTGGACTGCAGGCAGGCTGCTGCCAACAACCCGATGGGAGCCGGCCAGACTCCGAGACAGCTTCTCACCACCCAAACACAGGAGCATTGTGTGCCACCAGTGCAGGGGCACTGCCTGCCACGCACAGCAGGGACACGCGGGCACTGCATGCAGCTGCCAGAGCTGCAGGAACGGGAGAACCAAGCGGGGAGCTCGGCCTGCTCTGCGGGGATGTGGGGCTGACACCCATCCCAGCACCGCAGGGATGTGGGGCTGACACCCATCCAGCACCGCAGGGATGTGGGGCTGACACCCATCCAGCACCGCAGGGATGTGGGGCTGACACCCATACAGGACTGCAGGGATGTGGGACTGACACCCATACAGGACTGCAGCGATGTGGGGCTGACACCCATCCCAACACCGCAGGGATGTGGGGCTGACACCCATACAGGACTGCAGGAACATGGGACATTGAAGGGATACAGGACTGACACCCACCCAAGGACACAGGGCTCTGCAGGGATGCAGGGCTGCCACCCATGCAGGGATGGAGGGCCATGGCTCGCTGCAGGGATGCAGGGCTGCCATGCACCCAGCACTGCAGGGACACGGGGCACTGCCAGCATACAGCTCCCTCCCATCCATCACTGCCTGCACTGCAGGAACAGCAGCAGCCATCACTTCAGGGACACAGGACATTGCAGGACTGCTGCCCATGCAGCACTGCAGGAACACGAGGCACTCCAGGGATGCTCCAGCACTGCAGGGCTGCAGGGCACTGCGGGGCCACGGGCGCTGCGGGGATGCAGGGCTGCCCCCCGCCATCACTGCAGGGCCGTGGGGCACCGCTGTGGCAGGGACAGAGCAGCACTGCCCTTGCTGCACTGCCAGCACAGTGGCACTGCCAGCCTCGCACTGCGAGGTACAGAGGCACCACCCACCCGGCACTGCAGGGATGCAGGGGCCCTGAGCATCATCCATCCCACGCTGCCTGTGGAGCACTGCCACCCCCAGTGCCCCTGGTAGCCAGAGGGACACCGGGTCCCTGCCCAGGCTGCGCTACAGTGCAGGAACCCCCCGGGCAGCCCCCGGCAGTGCCCAGCCCCGGCGCACTGCAACGGCAGCACAGCATCCCCCTCACTGCACAGTCACTAGGCAACCCCACACCCTGCGCCAGCAGCTCCTGTTCCTTCCTCACTGCAGACACACTGTTCCTTCCCATTCCCTCCCACTCCAGTCTGGGACACAGCACGCACTGGGTGCCCACCCTGTGCCAGTGCCCACCCCGCTGTTGCAGCAGCAGTGCTGGGAGCGCTGCCCCCCTGCATTGCAGAGACACCCCTGCACTGCTGCACCCCTGCACCCTGCCCCTGCCACTGGCACCTCTTTCCTGTGCCCACACACTGCCCAGGCCGTGCCAGGCACACTGCCAGTCCCATAGACTGTCCCCTCCTGTGCCAAGCCTCATGCCCTGCCACCAAGCCCCTGTCTGATGCTGTGCTTGGCCAACAGCTTTCCCGTTCCCTGGTTTCCGTTCTGGGAACACGTTTTCCTCCTCCAGGGCCCAGGAGCACCCACACAGCTTCTGCTGAGCCGTGAGCATAAAGGGGTTCAACGCAGCTCACTGGCACCCAAAACCCCAGGGATTGGGTGCCCTAAAATTAACAGCCACAAACATCTTCCAAGGCCTCACAGCATCACCCTGCTCTCGCCGCTCCCATTGCTCCCTCCCTCCACACTCTGCACCCGAGGATAAGCAAATGCTCCATGGGGAAGTGCTCCATCACCATCCCCCTCCACAGTGCCACACATCAAGAGCCCAGTTCCTGGTTTGCCTGGCATTGCACAGACCATCAGCAGGAGGAACACCCTGCACTGCCCTCCTTGGTACTGCCCCCAAGCCAACAGCTCCCAGCCCCTCCACCCCTCTGCTTCCCCATGGACACGGGACATGGAAGGGATGAGCTCTGCCTCCGCAGGGAAAATACATCTCCGTGCCTGGAGAGGAGACTGTGGCCCTGAGGCCAAGCTTGCCTCTGTTCTCCTGTCCTGCCACTTCCTTCGTGTGCAGAGCAGAGCCGTTCCCAGCTGGCTGAGGCCGAGCGCAACCGCCCCCACTGGCACTGGGATGTGGATTCCAGGAGGAAGGGATGAGGGGAGCAAGACCTCGTCCATCCCTGGGCCAGGCTGAGGATGGAGGAGGCCCGGAGCCGAGCAGAAACACAAGAGATCTCTGCATCAGCCGGGCAGTGTGTGCACACACGTGTGTGTGTGTGTGTGTGTGTGCCGGGTGTGCACTCTGGGGTGTGCACCTGCCTGCACTGCTGCAGGGAAGGCACACACATCACACCCCGTGCCACACAGGGCAAGGAGCACATCCCTGCCTGCTCTGGGCTGTGCCCCACGTGTGAGCTGGCACTTCTGCCTCTGTGTGTGCCCCACACGGTGCGTGTGCCCCGGCACCGTTGCCTGTGCACGTGTGTGGTGCCACCCAAGGGAGGACAGTGGCACCTGGGTCACACTCATGCCTGCCACCCCCCTGGGGTGCGCTCACACCGATCCCCAGCTGCCTCCACGGGGTGAGCCTGCCCCGAGCCCCCTCAGCCCTGCTGAGGCTGGGGACGGCTGTGAGTGAGGGCAGGGAAGATGCCAGCTCCAGCTCCAGCTGCTGGGAAAGGGCTCCCAGAGGATGCCCGGGCTGGCAGAGGCACCGTGCCTACCGCTGGGCTTTGTTTGCACTGGGCTGTTTGCACTGGCCTGGGCCCTGGGTGACGTAGCCACGTCCTGACTAAACCCCGGTGCGAGGTGAAAGATCACAGGGAAAGGGGAAAGTCTCAAGGCAGTGCTGATGCCTCACACGGCTGAGGGAGCTGGAGGGAGGGCCCAGCAGCTGGGAATGCCACGAGCCCTGTGCCAGTCTGGAGGAGGAAGGGTGTCACCCAAAGGTGACGAGCACCCAGGGTTTCTGCTCCAAAACCAGGGCTGGAGTCTGAACCCAAGCCCCATTCCTGCAGGTGAAGGAAGGAACCCTGCAGAGCAGGGAGATGGGAGGAGGAGAGGGCTGAGAGCCTGAGGGGCAGTGCTGGAAGGCACGAGGGGCCCTGGGCTCGGCAGGATAAGGAATCAGCAGGGTCAGGAATCCTGCTCAGCACCCATGGGCGCAAATGACACAGCACAGACGTGAGAGCCCAGGGCTGGGCGTGAGGAGGAGGAGGAGGAAGAGGAGGAAGAGGAGGAGGAGGAAGCGTTATAAAGCACGTCTGTGCAGGAGACACAGGCTTCCCAGGGACCAGTCCAAGGCACCAGGCTATTTTCCCATGGGATCTAAGGACCATCCCACACTTTCTTCTCTGGTGCCAGGCACCTTTTTCGAACCTGCTGGCAAAGCACAGAGCACTTAAAAATAAAAACCCCTCCCAAAACAACTATTCCTCCACACACACAATTCTCCCTACGGGGAGAGTGTGAGAGAGACTGAACCACATGAGAGAGGCGTTAGTCACGCTGCTTAATGCATGACTGGGAAGCTCTCGGAGGACAGTGGCATGCAAAATCCGACAGAATTCAGCCATCCCCACCAAAAAAAAACAAGCCTTAATGAGAGAGGTTATAAAGCGCCGCGAATTTAAGCAACTGCTCAAACAAGCCTGTGCTCCCTGTGATTCCCACAGCCTCCTGGCCCCGTTCCACGGGAGGCAGCACCGCTTCGGGAATGGGCACGAAAGTCCAGCCTCTCCTTGCTCCCAGCGGCTGATTGCGTGGCTCGGAGCCACGGCTTAGCAGTCTGTCCAAACCCTGCACCGAGCACACAAGTGCTAATCCCCCGCCCCACGCTGCCCCCAGCCCTGCCCCGACACCCGGAGCTGGAGCAGCATCCCAGCAAACAGCACACAGCTCATCCCAGCCCCGCGCGGAGATCAGGGATCGTGGCAGCCGAGAACGCGGCCGCTGATGGTCAGCCCTGCGCCCAAGGCACGGATGGGCTGAATCCTGGGTATTCCGTAGCACGTCCCAGGATTTGCTCCAGCTCCGGCTGCCACTGCGGCTGCTCGGCGTTTCTGCAGGCTGGGCCCGAGCGCCCGGAGCCAGAGCACCCCGCGAGGAGGAACCCCACTGGCCTGGCAACAGCGTCACCCCAAAATCACCCCCGAGGAGCTGGGCAGCGATGAAAAGCCGGCAAAGCCCAGAGCCCTCCCTCCTCTTGCTGCCTTCTCCACATCCCTTCCAACTCTGGCAGCCAGCGAGGCAGAGACCTGTCAGAGTCTCCCTGGAGTGGCACCCGCCAT
>VXBR01011075.1:118659-135620 GCA_013400215.1 Cisticola juncidis
ACCCCCGGGGACACAGCCCCCCGTCCCCCAGCCGCAGCTGCCCCTCGGCTGGTGGCTGTTGTGGTTCCCCTGTTCCCTGCAGTGCCTGGGGCGAGTTCCCAGAGCCGGTCCCAGCCGCACACGCCTGAGCGAGCCGGGCCGGGGCAGAGCCCCGGACCGGGGCCGTGGAGCCTCCAGAGGAGAAGCGAGCACAGGGAATGTGGAGCTGCCTGGGCTTGTGCCAGGCTGCGGCAGAGTCAGGAGGATCCCAGGGACCCCAGCCTGTGCTGGGTGACAGCAGCAGGGCCCTGTGGCAGCACCCACAGCCCCAGACACTCTCTGGACACCCAGAGCCCATCCCTGTGTCCTGGGGCCCTGGGATAAGGGATGCTCCAGGGAACTCGGTGTGCCCCATATGGTGATCTCACACAGGCTGGGCCAGCCAGGGCAGCTCAATGGATTCACACCCTGCAAATTCCCAGTCCCCATCTCCAGGAATTCCCAGTCCCTGTCTCCAGGAATTCCCAGTCCCCATCTCCAGGAATTCCAAGTCCCTGTCTCCAGGAATTCCCAGTCCCTGTCTCCAGGAATTCCCAGTCCCTGTCTCCAGGAATTCCCAGTCCCCATCTCCAGGAATTCCCAGTCCCTGTCTCCAGGGCACCATCGCTTCCTCCCCATCAGCCTCACCCCTCATGGGAGAGGGGATCCTGCTGGCACCCCTGCCTGGTCCCCTCAGGGTGTTCCCCACGGGCACAGCTGGATGGGGAGGGGTGGGTGGCACCAGGGGTTGTGGGACCACCCAGGCTGACCCCAGTGCTCATGGTTGCTGTGAGGAGTCTGCAGCAAAGCCCTTTTGGGGGGAGAAAGTGCCTTTTGGGGTTCAAGAAAGCCTTGGAGCAGTGATCCCTTCTCCTGGAGCCATGTGTGCCTGGCATGGGGCAGATGTGTGTCCCTGCCTGGGTGACAGATGTCCCCTCCCCTGCCTGCACTGTCCTCAAAGGCTACAGCTCCCAGCGAGCAGCCGAGATGCCACCAAAGTGCCACCAAGCGCCAGGTGCTGGTCCCTGCCTACACCCACTGAAGAGCTGGGGAGGATCCAGCTCCCTCCCACCCCTGGTGGGCTGGGGGCTGGCAGGAGCCAGCTCAGTGCCACCCTCAGCCTGTGGCTCCTTAGCCCTGACCCCGTCAGCAGATTCCCCGTCCCACCTGCGCCCTGGAGCTCTGCCCACCCCTCCGGCAGCCCCCACCCAGCCCCGGCGCTCCACCGAGCTGCCAATCGCGAGCGTTTTAAATGTTAATGACGACGTTTCAGATTTGTAGTGGAAACTAATTAAAATTGTTATTGTTAGCGGGTTTGAATTGCCCAGGTGTGAATCATTATCCTCATTAAAATAATCAGGGAGACGGGGATGTGACAGGAGAGCAGATGGATGAGGAGCAGCCTGAGCCAGCGCCCCGGCCGGCCGGGGAGCCGCGGTGCCCGCGGGAGAGGGGGCAGCGCTGCCCAGGCGGGCACAGACCCCGGGTCCAGCCCTGTCCAGCATCCCCTGTCCCACGGAATTGTCCCCGCACGGCTGCAGGGGGATATCGGGAATGTGCAGAGCAGGAGCAGCCGGGGAGAGGCTGCCAGGCTGGGTTTGGGCATCACCCGTCATTGCCAACATCGCTCCTACTCCCACCTGGGCCACCCCGCTGTGTCCTGGCTGCCCTGCCCCGTGTCCCCCCAGCCCTGGGACCGTCACCTTCCCCCGCACGGATCCCCTGGAGCAGCGGGATGCTCCCTGCCCGGTGCTCTGGGAACGGGGTGACATTCCCGGGCTCGGAGCTGGAGGCTGCGGACTCCTGCTGCAGCTGCCAGGCTTGGGGACACGGGGTGGCTCCCGCAGCCCCGCCGGAGCCGCCGGGCCGCTCCTGCCCCGGGGCTGCTGGTGGCCCTGGTGGCCCCGCGTCGCCGCAGCTGCTCGGGGCCCTGCGGTTCTGTCTGCAGCGAACAAGGGTCCCTTTCTGCCCCGTGAATGGGCTCAGTGTGCGCAGCCCCCGGCCGCACCCCGCAGCCCCCGGCCGGCGGGCTGGGGTCAGCGGGACCCCGCGGGCACGGAGCTATTCCGGGAAAGGGCACGGAACTCCCCGCGCTCAAGGTCGCCTTTGTGCCACGAATCCCAGAGCCGCGGCTCCCCTGGGGACGGGCGGTGACACCAAAGGGAGGAATGATGGCACAGGGCCAGCGCGGGGCTCTTCACAGCCGGTCTTCCCCCAGGCTGTGTCTCATCCCTTGTTCCCGGCTGTGCGGGGTGGCTCCGGAGAGGCTCTCGCTGGTCCCCAGGATTCCAGCCGGGAAAGGCGGCCCCGGGAGCTGCTTGCCAGGCGCTGGCCACGGGTGACTGCGGGGATGTGCTGGCCAGGTGGCACTCAAGTCTAGTTTATCTGCTGATGTTTTCATCTATTGACAAATCTATTATTGATGATACACTTTCCCGGGCTTGGCAGGGCTCTGTCCGTGCTCCAATCATATCCACCCGATAAATCTCAGCCGAGGCTTTGCCATTGCTGCTGAATTAATTATCCCCAGATTGTTTTTTCATAAATATTTGACAAGCACTAACAATGCAAGGCGTGAAGCCCCCTGGTAGCTCTGTGGCTTCAAATTCCCCTTCAAAGGGAGCTGTCACCTCCAGCACTGCGGGACCAGGGTGGCTGCAGGGGACACGGAGAGGCTGGGGCAGGACCTTGGATGAGGAGGAGCTGCTGCCCCCGGGCTGGGGGGTTCACACAGGGGAGGTCTAAATGGGACACAGCACCCAGAGCCATCCAATTCATGCATCCAAGGAGCAAGAAGGACAGCAAACTGGCCCCAGATGGATGGGACAGGACAAGGACAAGGTGTGGAGCTCCTGGGATGCACAGCTGGGATGCTCTGCCCCTTCTGTGACAGCACAGACGGCTGATGAGTCATGGAATAGCCCAAGAGACCCACAAGGATCACCCAGTGCAGCTCCTGCTGCTGCACAGGACAATCCAACAACCCCACCCTGTCCCTGAGGGCATTGTCCAAATGCTCCTGGAGCTCTGCAACCTCGGGGCTGTGATCACTGCCCTGGATGTCTTGGGGTGTTGGGAATTCTGGGCGTTCTTCAGCACAAAGTCTTGGCATGGTGTTTGCTTGGTGTCACTGAGCTGTGACAAGGTGGAGAGGAGCCCCTGGGAGGGGTCACCCAGTACAGGTGGTCTGGGGGCACCTGTGCCTCTGGCCAGAGCCCAGAGCTCTCTGCACACCGACGTCCTCAGACTGCTCTTCCTGGGGACACAACCTCCACACCGTGCCGCTGGAATGGGACAACGTGTTAGAAACGGCAGAGCTGTGGGATCAGCCTTGGGGTTGGGTCCCAGGCATCCTCCCTGTTCCCCAGCCGGGCTTGCTGCAGCATCTGGGGAGGCACTGGGAACAGGATGAGACCCCGGGCCAGGAGCTGATCCAGGGCTGCCCCAGCCAGCCCTGCTGCAGCCACGGGGAGGGAACAGGGATCCAAACACAGTCAGAAGGTGGGAGAAGCACCACAAGCCCAGAGCAAGCACTGGAGGCGGTACAAGGCCGGCTCCAACACAATCAAGGGGGAAAACTGGAAGCTTCCCAGCAGAGCCTGCAGTCGGGAGGGAAATCTTTGCTGGAGCAGGAGCCAGCAATGCCGGAGTGCAGCTCTCCCTGCAGGGCTGAGGGGCTGGAAGCAGCAGCCAGGATAATGCTGGAGCCCAGCACAGGCCAGTCCGTACCCAGAGAGTCCCCAGGGACCTGCAGAGCTCACAGAGCTGAGGTGGGGAAAGGTCTCACTACCGCACTCAGAGCACAGCCTGGAGCAACCTTTGGGAAGGGCTGGGCTGTCCTAACCCCACAGAATCCATCCTCTGCTCTCCTGCTCAGCCCAAAGTCAGACAGGGAGGGGGTGTCATGACTGAAACCCACCTGAGGAGGCTGTTCCCACCTGGCCAAGTCCTGGCATCTCCTCTGGGATGGGTCTGAGCTGAGGCCACAGCTCCCAGCACTGACACTGCAGCAGGAAGAGCCACGGGCAGCCCCTGGCACTGCTGGGATTCCCAGGATAAACTGGCCATGGACCAAGGCACAGATGCTGAACTAGGCTGGGCAAATTAAACCGAGAGAAAGGAGGCCAAAAGCACCCTGGAGAGGCTGGGCTGGCTCTGAGGCTGGACTCTTCTCACAGAGATGTGTCCAGGGTGCACCAAGGCGTGCTGGAGGCGGGAGTGTGGAGCCCTCCCCTGGGTAAGGGGCTGGCACAGGGCAGGGTGACTCTCAGCTGGTTCCTGGAGTTATCAAACAATTAAAGAAGTGATAAATTTAGCCCGTGGAACAGGAAATTGGCAATAACACCGAAATGAAAGGAAGCAGTTGAGCTAACTGCTGGGCACTCTACAAAATTGGCTATAAAAAAGAAGGACTGCCATAAATACGAGGGCAGCCAGGAAAGGACATTGCTGGTAATGAAACCCCTGCTCCCCATGCGGGAAATGGGAAGACACAGAGCTGGAGATGGGAAATATCAGCTGTGGCAGAAGGAGTGGGAATGGACGGACAGCAGCCAAAGCTGTGCTGGTCCTCTCATCCTGAATTGATGGTGCTGCACTGAGAGGCTCCAAAAGCTCCAAACCCCTCAGAGTGATGTGCTGAGCTCCAGCAGTGTCCCTGGTGGAATGGGCTGGGACAGGCACTGGGATAATGGGAGAGCTCATTCCGTGGGAATGCTGGGGGAGGTCTGGGCACTGCCAGGGTCACCTCTGTCCCCTGCAATCACTCACCCCTCGGTCCCCACGGAGCACAGGCTGGGATGGGCTGGATGGAGGGAAGGGATGGGGCAGGACCCCCAGCCTGGGGGAACCCCAGCACAGGGGGGCTGCTGGGGGAGCAGGGAGCCAGCAGAGAGCTGAGGAGCACCCTGGAGCAGGGAAGTGACATTTTTTGGGCTTGAGGTTCAGGATCCCAACAGATGGGTGGGAGGGTGTTATAAAACATGCGGGAAATGGGAAGACACAGAGCTGGAGATGGGAAATATCAGCTGTGGCAGAAGGAGTGGGAATGGACGGACAGCAGCCAAAGCTGTGCTGGTCCTCTCATCCTGAATTGATGGTGCTGCACTGAGAGGCTCCAAAAGCTCCAAACCCCTCAGAGTGATGTGCTGAGCTCCAGCAGTGTCCCTGGTGGAATGGGCTGGGACAGGCACTGGGATAATGGGAGAGCTCATTCCGTGGGAATGCTGGGGGAGGTCTGGGCACTGCCAGGGTCACCTCTGTCCCCTGCAATCACTCACCCCTCGGTCCCCACGGAGCACAGGCTGGGATGGGCTGGATGGAGGGAAGGGATGGGGCAGGACCCCCAGCCTGGGGGAACCCCAGCACAGGGGGGCTGCTGGGGGAGCAGGGAGCCAGCAGAGAGCTGAGGAGCACCCTGGAGCAGGGAAGTGACATTTTTTGGGCTTGAGGTTCAGGATCCCAACAGATGGGTGGGAGGGTGTTATAAAACATGCGGGAAATGGGAAGACACAGAGCTGGAGATGGGAAATATCAGCTGTGGCAGAAGGAGTGGGAATGGACGGACAGCAGCCAAGGCTGTGCTGGTCCTCTCATCCCTGAATTGATGGTGCTGCACTGAGAGGCTCCAAAAGCTCCAAAACCCTCAGAGTGATGTGCTGAGCTCCAGCAGTGTCCCTGGGGAGAGGTGGGAATGGGCTGGGACAGGCACTGGGATAATGGGAGAGCTCATTCCCTGGGATTGCTATGCACAATCCCACAGGTTATAAATTCAGGATGGGGTCAGGGAAGCACAGCCATGGGAATGGCCTTGCAAGGCCTCTCCCCGTGAGCAGCACCTCCGGGAAGCTCTGGGCTCGGAGCTGCTCCTCTCCTGCCAGGCATCAACAACAGTTCCCCGAGAAACCCGAGCTAATGAATTGTTAACAGTGACTGGAGCTATTTTCAGCTGATCCAGGACAAAACATTCAGCAAAATTCCAGCTACAGGAGGAAAAGGCTTGACAAGACTCCTGCCTTGTGCTCCAGAGGCAGGAAACCGGGATTTCCTGGGATGCAGGTGCATCCAGGGCCCCTTGGGCTGCTGGCCATGACCCCTCCATTCCCTCTGCCTTCATATGGAGAGGGCTTGGCGGGGTTTCACTGCTCTGCTGTCAAGAATTGAGCCGGGTTTAGCTGGTCCAGGCCACCCTGGGTTGGTGGCATCCCTGGTGGGACACAGAGCTGATGGCTGGGAGCTCAGGCATGGCCAAGGTTTGTCCCGTGGGGCTGGGACCACGTGTGAAGGAGCTGCTGGGATTCTGAGGCTCAAGCACGAAGCTGCTCTGGGGAATGTCCATCCCTGAGAGGGAGGGGGCTTCTCCCAACAATGCTGCTGGGCTGTCCCACAGTCCCACCATGAGGGACCTCCCATCCCTGCCCTTGTGAGGGGGAATGGAGAGCTAAAGGGGCACGAGGAGGGTTCTGGGGGTCTCTGAGGAGCACAGGGGTCCCCACACACCCTGGCTCTGGGTGGCTGCTGTATCAGCCATGCCAAGGCCCTGCTGTGGCCCCCTCCAGGGCACTGTCCTTTGATCCCATTCCCAGCTCATCCCTGGGCATGGATTCCAGCCTGGCTCCCACTGCCCTGCTGTGCCCCCCACTGCAGCCCTCCCTCTGCCCTTCCCAGCCTGAAGAGCTGGGAGAGGACAGGAGAGCACCTGAACATCCATCCAGGCTGCATTTCCATGGATCTGAGCTCAGCTGCAGGCTCGGAGACCTCAGGGAGAGGCAGTGCAGAGGAAATGCTGTTTTATAACACCCTCCCGCCCATCTGTTGTGATCCTGAACCTCAAGCCCAAAAGAAGATGTCACTTCCCTGCTCCAGGGTGCTCCTCAGCTCTCTGCTGGCTCCCTGCTCCCCCAGCTGCCCCAGGGTGCTGCAGGTTCCCCCAGGCTGGGGGTCCTGCCCCATCCCTTCCCTACATCCAGCCCATCCCAGCCTGTGCTCCGTGGGGACCGTGGGATGAGTGACAGGGGACAGAGGTGACCCTGGCAGTGCCCAGACCGCCCCCAGCATTCCTGAACTTTCATGGAACACCAGGGGCACAGATGGAGGGAAACCCCCCCCGAGGTGGCTCCTGGCTGGGAGTGGGGGTGGATTTGGGCATCTCCACAGTCCAAACCCCCCTGGACACAGCCAAAGGGGAGCTCCAGCCACGGGAGGGGACACAGGACCCCGGCCCAGGCTGCTGCCTCTGCGGGACAGCTGCTCCAAGGTGGAAAACCCTCTCACATCCCAGGGCAGGCTCAGCAGAGCCACCAGCTCCTCCTGTGGCACAGGGAATCTGCACCGGGCATGTGGAGCTGCCCGAGCTGGGGATGGCTGAGGCCACCCAGCCCCACGGCACGGGGGAGGGACAGCTGAGTCACCTCGGGGACACAGCCCCCGCTCACCCATCTCCCACCAGCATTAATGCCAGCCCCAAACACAAACACGGCCCCGTTAGTCAGCAGCGGGACACGGCCGGGGGCAGCCCCAGCCTTCCCCGGCAGCAGCTTTAAAAACGAAACAAACTCCCACGTGGAAACCTCCAGCTCCTCTCGGATCTGCTAATTTATTCCCCTCGCTGCTGCTGCTGCTCAGCCTGCATCCAGGCCCCAGCGTGGGATGAGTCCGGAGCTGCCCGCGCCCACCTTCCCGGGAAAAGAGCAGCAGGAAGGGGCAGGGAGAAGGGAGAGCCAGGGAAGGGAGCGGGGCAGGAGGCAGCTCTGTTCCTGGGCAGGGAGCAGGGCAGGAGGCAGCTCTGAGGGGGCTCTGGTGGAGCAGATGCACAGGACCTGTGGCAGAACAGCCCCTGCCTGAACCACGCAGGGCTCGAGCTGCACCACTGTGGCCCCAATGTTCCCTGGATGGTGAGTCCTGTGGGTTTTCATGGATCACAGCTCCCTGCTCTGGCAGCAGGCAGTGGCTGGACACATTTTGACAGCTCTCAGTGCTTAATGCAGCCGGTGGCCGTGACCCCACAGTCCGCAGGAGCTGGAAATCGATATCTTCTCATCAGGAGCTGTGAAATCCATGGGGTGGCAAGAAAGGCCCCCCTGCTCTGCCAGGGTTATCCCAGGATGGGGCAGCACAGGTCCCACTGCCCCCAGGGCACTGCCTGGTGCCACGTGGTCCTTTTGGGGAGCATCTCCTGTCATTTAATAGAAACAATGAGGCAGAGCCCAAGCAGGCCCTGTGTCACCCTAGAGCACATCCTGGGCTGGGTGGAGGTGCCCAAGGTGAGGAGGTGCCCAGTGACCCAGGCTGGTCACTGTCACTGAGTGCCATCCTGCCCTGCCCCGGGGCTGCTGCTCCTGCCATCCCCAGGCCACCTTGTGCAGCAGCAGAGCAGGAAAAGCTGTCCTGGAGCAGGGACCCAGGTGTCCCACACAGCCACAGGACAGCAGAGCCCCCAGATCCCCAGACTGGGAGTCCCAGAGCTGGGAATCCCTCTGGCTGCTGCTCATTCCACACCTCCAGAGAGATACTGGGACCAGTATGGGGCAGGGACAGGGTGTCCCAGCCCCCCTGGGTCCCTGGGGTCTGGCAGAGCCCCCGAGGGGCCGTGGGACACTGGGAGCAGTGTCTGGCAGCCCCCACCAGCCCCTCTGGCAGCGGGGCCCAGCTGCCTGGGCACCTCTGGATAATCCATCTGCTGAACATGCCACAGGCCATTAGCTTTAACTAGAGGGAGTTGCGGGGAGAATCATTAAAGGAAAAGTTCACAAGGCAATTAATAAAGCACCTCATTAGGTCTCCTTCCTCTCTGAGACTGCAGCTCCTGCTGCTGGCTCTGGTGCTCCTGCACCCCTGCTCTCAGGAGATGCTTTTCCTTTCTCTTCCCTCTCAGGAGATCATTTTCCTTTCTCTTCCCTCTCAGGAGGCAGCAGAAGGCTGGAGATGACTTCTCTGGGGATGTGGTGAGGCCTGGATGGTCTCACCCCACCAGGGTCCTGCCCAGGTGTCCCCCAGCTCTGGGATCCTTGGGGACAGCTCTCCCTGCCCAGGGCACAGAGAGGGACAAGCGGGATGCACGTCCCTGCCTGGAGAGGAGGGAGGCTCCAGGCCCCATCCCCTGCCCTGCTCTGTCCCTGTGGTCCCCTTTGGGGATCCAACAGGAGCTCCAGGGCTGCTGACACTTCAACCTGTGCTCCTGGGGCTTCATCCCAACCTCAGGCTGGATTCTCCACCTCCTCAGGCTCTCTGCACTCCTCCACAAGGTCATGAGAGCCAGGCAGTGTCAGTGCCCTGGGTCAGAGGGGTTCAGCACCCTCTAGGAGCCCCAGAGGGGGCCGAGGGCTGCATTTGGGGTTTTGCCACCCAGAGCCTCCTCCAGTGGCCCACGGGGGTCTCCTGGTTGGATCCTGCCCGTCCAGAGGCTGTGGAAGGGCACTCCAGGCTCCAGGCTGGCCCCTGGCTGCCCTTGGCTGGCGATGGTGGCCACGGGCAGGGCTTTGTGGCCACTTTGGCCACCACCAGACACCGGGGTTGTTTTCAGGGACCAGTTTCACATCTCCTCTCTGAGCTGCTCAAGGTCCCCTTTGCTTCCCTCTGCCAGCACCCAGGGGAAGCTCCTGGCACCCATTCCAGATGTGTCTGTGCAGCAGCCCAGGGGGACAGGGCTTGGCAGTGCCATGGATGGGAAGTGCCAGGAGGGGCTGTCATTCCCCGCTGCTCTTTTTGCTTCCAGCCCCTGCCTCCCATCTCTGGCTGCTTCAGTTTCCTTCATCTCATCCTCACCCTTGAAAAATCTCCAAGGTCCCGGCTTGTTGGAGTCCAGGACATCCCTCTGGCCACCCTGGAGGGTTTGGAGACCGGACAGGGGGTCTGGGATCTGTACAGGGGGGTCAGAGCCTCACACAGAGCCCAGGAGGACACTGCCTCTGATCCCTGCCATGGCAGTGAATGCCCACAGTGTGTGAAGAATCACAAGCTGAGAGAATTCAAAATAAGCAGTATTTAGTTTATCATAGAATGTAAATGTAGAATCTGGGATTTTTAGTATATGGGGCTGAAGGGACAAGCTGGAGGAATTGGGGAGTGGCCCCTGTGCTCCTTGTTCTTGCTCTCGTCCCCCATCTTTTGCTGAGTTGGATTTTAGAGATTGGTTTAGAGTAGAAATGCCATGTTAGCATAGGCAGTGGGCACTGGTAAAATTCTGTCAATAAAAAGTGCATTTTGGACGGTGGTTGGGTCAGGGGTGCTGTACATGAGGTGTGGGGCTCTCTGAGCCGCCCAGTCCTGCTCTGCTGGGGATGCCCTGCAGAGCTGAGACAGAACTGAGATAATGCCCCTGCCAGGGAGGCCTGGCAGAGCTGAGACAGAACTGAGATAATGAAGAATAAACAGCCTTGGAAACTGCACTGGGGACTCAGCCTGTCTGCTCTGGCTCTGGTGTGAAACACTCAGGGCAAAGAGGAGACAAAAAACCTGATTACCTCAGGAAACAGCAACCCCGAGGAGAATCCCAGGGAAAAGCAACCCTGAGACCGGCTCCCACTGGGATGATGTTCCTAGGGCTGCTCCAGAGCCACTTCTGCCCTGTCAAATCCCGAGGGGAGCAGCACCCTGATCCCACAGGGATCCCACAGCAAGGAAGGACCAGCGTGGTGGGGCTGGGGGCTTCCACTGGCTGTGCAGCCAGGAGAGAGGGGAGCAGAGACCCTGGGGAACAGAGGCAGTCCTGGGCAGTGGAGCATCCCCGAGGGATTCGGGGCTGGATTCAGCTGCCCTTCCTGGCAGGTGGAATCTCAAGGCAACAAGGGAATTGCACCCCTTGGAGCAGGGAAAGCGGTGGGGAAGCAGGGAGGTGTCCCTTGGACAGGGCTGGAGCTGTGGGAGCTGTGGCAGTACTGGAGATGGATCCCTGTAGGAAAGAGAAGCAGGGAATGCCAATTCCTTCCATCTCCTCTTATCTGCAGGCCCAGCAAGGCGTTTGTCCAGAGGGGAGCGAGGCAGGATCCATGGGAAGCTGTCAGAGTCCAGGACATCCCTCTGGCAGCCCTGGAGGGTTTGGAGACCGGACAGGGGGTCTGGGGTCTGTACAGGGGGGTCAGAGCCTCACACAGAGCCCAGGAGGACACTGCCTCTGATCCCTGCCATGGCAGTGAATACTCACATGTAAGAGGAATCACAAATCCTAAGAATTTAAAAATAAATAGTAGCTAGTTTGTTATAGAATATAAATACAGAAACTGGGATTCTTAGTATATGGGGGTGAAGAGACAGGATGGAGGAATTGGGGAGTGGCCCCTGTGCTCCTTGTTCTTGGTCTCGTCCCCCATCTTTTGCTGAGTTGGATTTTAGAGATTGGTTTAGAGTAGAAATGACATGTTAGTGTAGGTTGTAGGTATTGGTAAAATTTTGTAAATAAAAAATCCATCTTGGACAGTGGTTGGGTGGGAGATCCCACACTGAAGGTTTGGGGATCTCTGACCCGCCCAGTCCCCGCGTGTCCTGCTCTGCTGGGGATGCCCTGCAGAGCTGGACAAGAACTGAGAGATAATTTAGAATAAAGAGCCTTGATAACACTGCTGGACTCAGCCTGTCTGCTCTGGCTCTGGTGTGAAACACCCAGGGCAAAGAGAAGACTGAAAACCTGATTACCCCGGGGAACAGCAACTCCAGGGAAATCCCCAGGGAACAGCAACCCTGGGGGAGACCCCACTGCCTCGGGGAACAGAAACCCCGAGGAGAATCTCAGGGAAAAATGACCCCCGAGAGGAACCCATCAAGACTGGTGCTGATGATGAGGAAGGAGCTACAGGCACTTCCAGCCACACAAGGAGCCCCAGAGAGGGAAAAGGAGCTCCCAGCCCCGCTCCTGCCCTCTGAGCTGGGTTGGTTCAGGACAAGCTGCTGCATTCCTGCACCACGAGCTGCTGGAATGCGTGGCCAGGGGTGCAGCAGATTTTCCATCTAAATCAGACTCCTTCTGTCTTAATCTCAGCGGGTACAAGTGGCTTAACCCATCGGACCAGCTCCAAATCCTCCTCTCCTCCTCCCGATCCCACTTAAGCCCCGAGTTTTCCCCCTCGATAATCTCTGATTCGCTGGGATCACGGGATTGCTCTGCCAGCTGCACAAATCCAGACGCTTTGCTGCTGGGCAGGCTCCCAGATGGGGATGGAGGCAGCTGGGGGATCTCAGGGACTCCTCCCTTCCCTCCTGCCCTGCCCAGCCCTGCTGTGCCTCCTGTGGAGCCCGGGAGAGCAAAGCCAGGGCACTAAGCAGGGGGAGGTGCCCACATTTCATGAAATCCACAGGTTCCCGTGACACAAATTCAAACATCCCTCTGGGAACCAGGATGGGATACAGGTACAAGAGCTGGGATGGCTGGAATGGGACGTGGGCTAAGCATGTGCTCCAGAGGATTCCCAACTGAGGGATGGAAAACAAGGGCAGGGATGGAAAACAAGGGAAGGGAATTGAAGCCCAGGGGCAGGGAATGCTCTGCTGTGCCAGGCTTGTCCTTCAGGGTCTGTGCAATGCCCTCCCTGCTGGAATCCTGCTCCTGGGATGGCCTCAGCCGTGCAGCCGTGGGCTCCAGAGGCTCGGGCAGGGAGCTGGAGCATCTCCAGGCTGCTGGAACTGGACCCTGCAGCACACAGCTCCTGCACTGGGATCTCTGATCCCAAGGAACGGACTAAACCCACTCCAGCCCTTCCCGTGCTGGACAGGACAAAAGCAAGGAACAGACTGGGAAGAGCCTGCCTAGCCCAGGGCATGTCTGAGTCCTGTCTTCTCCTCCCCAGACACGTTGTGCAAGGGGAAAATCCGGATTCAGAGGGCAGGGAGCTGTCACAGAGGTGGGCAGTGCCCAGCCACAGATTCCACACCAGCCCTTCTTGTAGGGAAATTTCTGACAGTGTCACTCTCCCAAATTCCCCTCCCTAAGCTCAGGAAATCCCTGCCTGCCAGCAATGAGCGTTGCTGCCTTGCAGCCATTTTGGAGGCATTTCCTTCACATCCTTCTGTGTTTTTATCTTTTTGTTCTGCAGCCTGAATTCCCTACAACGTTTTCCACCCCTGGGAATGGGCTCTGTGTGCTTTTCCCTCTGGAAACACAGAGTACCCCCAGCATCTCCTGTGGGGCAGGAAGGAGAAATGAGGGAGAGGGCTCTGCTCCCACATCAGCCTTCCCTCCATCTCTCCTCCAGCAGCCTCCTGCCTAACAACATTTGCCTAATTAGCAACGTGCCCAATTGTTTTACCCAGCAGGAGAACGGGCTGCTTGGCTGAATCTCACAGAGCTGAGGGGCACCCAGAGCCCCGAAATGAGGAGCTCCAGATGAGAGAGGAACATTCTCTCCAGGTGCTCTGTTCTGCCAGAGGGCCTTTGATTTGGGGGATTGTGCAGCATGAAAGGCCAGGCTCGTCCCAGCCTTTGTGGGACTTGAGAGGGAGATATTAAAGTTTGATGCAGCGCTCTGGGAGAGGCTCTGTGATGGAGAGAGGAGCCTTGCAGGGGCTGGGCAGGTTTGGGATCTTCAGGGGCTGTTTGTTATAGATTTCCTTGCCTGGTGGGCTGCCCGTGAGCAGAGTGCTGAGAGGGCAGTGGGTGTTCTCGGCGTCATTGTTCCCTGAGATTCTCCTCGGGGTTTCTGTTCCCCGAGGCAGTGGGGTCTCCCCCAGGGTTGCTGTTCCCTGGGGATTTCCTGGGGTTGCTGTTCCCCGGGGCAATCAGGTTTTCCGTCTTCTCTTTGCCCTGGGTGTTTCACACCAGAGCCAGAGCAGACAGGCTGAGTCCAGCAGTGTTATCAAGGCTCTTTATTCTAAATTATCTCTCAGTTCTTGTCCAGCTCTGCAGGGCGTCCCCAGCAGAGCAGGACACGCGGGGACTGGGCGGGTCAGAGATCCCCAAACCTTCAGTGCGGGATCTCCCACCCAACCACTGCCCAGGATGGATTTTTTATTTACAAAATTTTGCCAATACCCACTACCTAAACTAACATGTCATTTCTACTCTAAACCAATCTCTAAAGTCCAACTCAGGAAAAGATGGGGGACGAGAGCAAGAACAAGGAGCACAGGGGCCACTCCCCAATTCCTCCAGCTTGTCCCTTCACCCCATATGCTAAGAATCCTAATTTCTATATTTATATTCTATAACAGACTAACTAGTATTTATTTTTAAATTCTTAGGATTTGTGATTCTTCATACACTGTGGGCATTCACTGCCATGGCAGGGATCAGAGGCAGTGTCCTCCTGGGCTCTGTGTGAGGCTCTGACCCCCCTGTACAGACCCCAGACCCCCTGTCCGGTCTCCAAACCCTCCAGGGCAGCCACAGGGATGTCCTGGACTCCAACAGGTGTTGGTGCTGTGCCCTTGGCTGGTGGGGCTCCTGGGGAGGCACTGGGCTCCTCAGGCACTGCAGGCAGTGACCCTGGGTTGGGGAGGAACCTCTGTGATTTCATCCCAGAGGAGTCCTGGCTCGGACAGGCAGAACCCATAGAACTGGGTGAGAAGGCTCCTTGGGGATTCCTGCACCCAGCACTGGCTCAGGGTGTGGGTGCACCCTGGGAGCTTCCAAAAACAGAGGCAGCTCCAGATCTGCCTGCAGCCGCTGTGGCACTGGGCACGGACAGCGGGATTTGGGCTTGGAAAGGGTTTGCAGCAGGAAGTCCCTGCACAGTGTGATGCCTTAAGTTTGAGCTTTCCTGCTTTTCAGACGCTGTGCTGCCCAGGGGTGCAGTTCCGAGCTCACATTCAGTGCTGGTGAGCTCTCTGCACACAGCAGGGACACAAAACAAATCCTTCTCCTGCTGCACACCAAGCACAAATTTCAGCCCAAAAGCACAAACAAGGCTGGCTGGAGGGATGAACAAGAAGGATGGGACCTCACAGCCTGGAGCTGGAATTGGACAATTAAACCACAATATACAAATGGACCAAAACTTATCAAAGTGTGAGAACTCGTGACCATTTGTCTATTTTGTGATCATTTTGAGTCCATTTTGTGTCCGTTTTGTGGCCATTTTGTGACCATTTTGGGTCCGTTTTGGATCCATTTTGTGACCATTTTGGGTCCATTTTGGGTCCGTTTTGGATCCATTTCGTGACCATTTTGGGTCCGTTTTGGGTCCGTTTTGGGTCCGTTTTGGGTCCATTTTGTGACCATTTTGGGTCCATTTTGGGACCATTTTGGGTTCGTTTTGTGACCATTTTGGGTCCATTTTGTGTCCGTTTTGGGTCCATTTTGGGTTCGTTTTGTGACCATTTTGTGTCCATTTTGGGTTCGTTTTGTGACCATTTTGGGTCCATCTCGGCTGTATCCCTGGTCAGGCTCTTGTCCTGCCCCAGGTGTAGCCTAGAGGCCTTTCAGTTAATCTCTACTTTGTTCCCTTAGCTCTGCCCAGTCTCTGTTCCAGGTCAACCTTCCCAAGCTGGGCCCTCTCCCCTCCCCAGGGCTGTGGCCAGGGACAGGACCCTGCTGTCACACACCCCACGGGGCGCTCAGCGAGCCCCTGGTGCCAAAGCCTCTCCAGGCTTCCTGAGCTGTGGATCCAGACAGCAGCAACCCAGCCAGAGAGGCCTGTGCAGGCCAACCCTGGGGCTCAGAGCTGCTGGGCAGTGTGGCTACCTTAGATCTGCCTGGTGGACCCCTGGAGCACCTGGGCTGTGCATGGAGCTCTGTGTTTGCATTTGGCTGTGGGGGCCAAGCCTCCCCCAGCTCCTGCCGGGGCAGGGCACAGGGAATGGGCTCCCTGAGAGTGCAGATCCTGTCCCCACATCCACAGGGAAGCCTTCCCAAGCCCAGGCACTGCAGCAGCTCCATCCCAAGGGTGCTCCAAGGACTCCAGGCTCCAATTCCAAAGCCGCGCGGCCGCGGGAAGCGTCAGTCCCCAGGACAGCTCAGCTCTGACACATTTCCCAGGACTGAGTCTTCCATTCCTGCTTTAACCTTTCCTGGTGACTCGTGGTGGCTGTGTTAAACCATGATATGCCTGCAACATGACAGTGATTTGTTTAAAGAGCCCACACTCGTCCTTGTTAGCGCTCACTCGGGGCTCTGACACTCCTGTCAAAGCCTCTGCACATTTTTCTGTTCTCTCCCTCATTTGCTGCTGTCACCACGGGGAAATATCTGGATAACAACAGCCCTGGTGGCATTTGAGGAGCTCAGGGCCCTTGGCTTGGATCCTGGTCCCTGCCCAGCATCCTGAGCCTGGCCCTGAGCAGCAGCAGCAGCAGCACCGAGGATCCTGTGGGTCCCCAGAGGTTTCCCAGCTCCCAGACTGGAGCAGGACGCTGATCCCAAGCCCTTCACAGCCTGGATTCTGCATGGCTGGATCCTGGGGATGGGCTGGGCATGGAGCAGGCGCTGGTTCCTGCCCAGGGGAAGGTGGTGGAGTTTGGGAGCTGGGCAGGTGTCCCAAACCCAGCGTTTTCCTGCTGAAAGAGAACCCTGCTGCCCTCTCCCAGAGGATGAGGGAGCAGAAAGGCCTCAGACTGAACATAACCAGGGCAGGCAGAGCAGCAGGGATGCAGAAACCCTCTCCAGGGAGCTGCTGGGGAGTGAGGGGCCTTTCTGAGTGTTTAAGAGCTCCAGTGTCCAGGGAACTCCCACATGGATGAGCTCCAGGGCTGAGCACGGCAGCTGGGAGAGGAGATTTATGCTGAGGTTTGGGTAAATCAGAGCGAGCCTGGAGGTGGTGTGGGAGGGCTGGCAGCAGGTCTGGTGTGCAAACAGCAGCCTGCTCCAAGCTGAGAGCTTCCAGCTGGAGAAATGGGAAATCCAAGTGGTCCCTGTGCTGTGACAGCTGCAGACAGCCCGAGAGGGAGGCAGGGAGGGCAGGGGAGGCTGGAGGGGAAGAGGAGCACCCAGAGCTGACTGCAGCCCTGCACCGGGCAGAGCAGCCCCTCCCAGGCTGTGCAATCTCCTCCTGTCTGGAACGGGCACCACAGGTCTCGGGGTC
>VXBR01011075.1:139045-149535 GCA_013400215.1 Cisticola juncidis
GGGATGGTCACTGGCACAGGGATGGTCACTGGCACTGGGATGGCCACTGCCCAGGGATGGTCACTGGCACTGGGATGGCCACTGCCCAGGGATGGTCACTGCCCCAGGGATGGTCACTGCCCAGGGATGGTCACTGCCTGGGCATGGTCACCCTGCCCAGCCAAGCCTCAGGCACTGCAGGAACTCTGTCCCCTCCTCCATCTCCACATGGATTTCTCTGCCCACCCTCAAAAGAGAGGACAAAGGACAATCCAAAGTTCAGGCAGTGCCAGGAGAGCTCCAGGGAGCAGGGCTGGCTCTGCTTGTTCAACACCTCCATTAATAATCCTGGCGCAGAGAGTAAACACAAGCAGCAGCTGTGAGGGACTTGCAGGGACTTTCCAGTTTCAAAGCAATATTTGGAATTTTTCACAGCCCTCGGGGCACTTACAAAAACAGCTTTGAGTCTTAAAGGTCTCACAGCTTTAGGACAACGATTTTACTCATCACTTTTTCTTCTCTGACTCAGAAGGCATCACCAGAAGCCTTCCCAAAGGGCCCAGAGGACAGGGACACAGGGAACTGAGAGATTCCAGTGCTGCACAGACACTGAGGTGGGAATGTCCTCACTGACTGCACCCACACCTGCTCCAAGGGTGCAGTTACCTGTGGCTGTGAAAATACCAGAGATGCCATGTCCTGTCTGCCTTCACACAGTGAGCCATAAAACCTTTTCCCATGACATTTCCCATAATTTTTTCAGCAGGTTTGGGGACTTGGGGCCATCCCATGGTGGGTCCTGAAGCATCCCCATGGTGAGGCCAAGGTACCAGAATGAAGCAGGGAGTCCCCAGGGACCCCCCGTTCACATAACTCACACCAGAACTGGTGTCACACAAAATGTTTTCACCCAGCTGAGTGAACAAACCATCAGAGAAAAATCAGGAGTTTTGCAGAAATGTAGAGGAATTTTTTAAGGCAGACACAGAAGTGATATTCCCAGGCGGTGCTGGCTGGAAGGAGTGAGACACCCCTCCCTAAATAACACATCCCTGAGATCTGCAGATGAAACCAAACTGGGGAAGAGCTCAAACTCCCGAGGAGGAGAGACCCCGCTGAGGTGGCAGCGGAATGGGATGCACTTGGAGGAGCAGCCAGGCCATTGAGGAGGGAATGATCCGAATCCGGGCTGGGGCAGGGGCAGGGGGAGCCCCACGGTGCAGCCAGGGGGGCAGGGCTGGGCAGGGCTGCTCAGGGGGTCTCTCACTGCTGCTTTCCTTCCTCCTTTCCTTTCCATCCATCCCAATTCCAGAGGACCAGAGCCTGCTGAAATCCCTTCTGCCATTGGCAGAGTTTTGAGTCAGGCTGGCTCCCCACGAGCCTTGGGGATGCTGCCCTGGGAGGGTGGCGATGCCTGCAGGGAGATGAGCTGGATCAGTGCCTAACCAGAGGCTTTTTAGGGTTGTACAGCCCAAAATGCAGCCTCTACCCCAGTTCCCTGGGATTCCAGGAGCCCTGGGTGCATTCCAGCATTCCCATCCTGGAGCAGCTTCACCCATCCTTGCTGGGACAATTCCAGCCTCAGACCCTGCAGCCACTGCTGGACCATCCTCCCACAGGTCCTGGATCCCCTGGAGAGTCCCTGGGTGGATTTTGTGCCCCTGGGGCAGGGATTCCCTGCAGGAAGGCACCCCAGGGGCAGAGCCCCGGGATGGGGACGGGAGCTGTGCTCAGGGAGCAGCTGTGCCGGGATCCGGGCATATGGCAACCCATTCACTGAAGGAAAAATTAAATTACCCAGGACTATAAACCAGTCAATTTAGAGCCATATCCTGCCTGTAATCAGGCAATGGTATTTCATTTACTGCCACTCCAGCAGTGCTGTGAAGGAGGGAGCTTGGGGGGACACCCTGAATGCAGCCAGGGTGAGATGAGGGGTGAGGGGACACAACTGGGGGTGTCCCAGTGCCCCCACCCTGCTGTGGCAGTCCCTGCTCTTGTCACCGTGGGCCCTCCAGCCTCCAGGAGGTGCAGCTCGAGTGTCACATCAGCCTAATGGGCAGCTGCTCGTTTCCAGGCTCCACAGCCTCGTTTTCCAGGCATGATGAGATGTTTGTGCCTCGGCTGGCTTTGCCTGTCAGCGGGAAACGCTGCTGCCCTTCCCTCTCCTCGCTGGAATGTGCAAAATGGAAGGAGGCTCTGTAATCTGGTTGTGTGCAGCCTGAACATCCTTCACCTCCTGCTTTTTTTTTGTTGTTGTTGTTGATGGTGGTGGTGTTTTAGTTTGGGTTTTGGGTTTGGTTTTGTTCGGGGATTTTTTGTTATTATTTTGGTTTGGGGATTTTCTGGGTTTTGTTCTATTTTTTTTTCTTTGTTTGTTTGTTTGTTTGTTTGTTTTGGTTGTGGGTTGTTGTTGATGGTGGTGGTTTTGTGGGGTGTTTTGTTTTGTTTTGTTTTTTTGGGGTTTTTTGTGGGTTTTTTGGGTTTTGGGGTTTTTTTTATTTCTATTCATGGAAATGGGATGAAGCCTGGCCTGGATGGGAGGGATGGGGGATTTGCTGTGGCTGCCCCTGGATCCCTGGCAGTGTCCCAGGCCAGGCTGGATGGGGCTTGGAGCATTCTTGGACAGTGGAAGGTGTCCCTGTGCATGGCAGGGGGTGGAATGAGATGAGATTTCAGTTTCCTTCCATCCCAAACCAGGCTGGGCTCCTGTGACGAGGATTCCTGTTCCTCCAGTGGCTCATTCCTCAGGGACCCATCATCCCATCCCTGTGGGATGCACCTTTCCAGCGACACCAGGCTGCAAACACCGGGATGAGCATTTCCCGCAGATCCCTGGAGGGAGGGACCAAAAGCTCTTTACAAGGAGATGTGGAGGAGGGGGCTGTGATCATCCCCGGGGCTCCGAAAGGAGCCGGGCAGGAGAGCGAGGGAGCAGAGAGGAGCTTAGGCCACCCTTTGATGCTGCAAAGCACCCGCCAGCCTTAGCTGGCTCTCCCCAGCCTTAGCTGGCTCTCCCCAGCCCTTCTCCCTTCAAAGCAGGCCCAGGCAGAGCTCAGCTCCCGTCCCCAGGGACTGCAGGGATCGTGTCCCTGTTCCGGAGCTTTCTGGGGAAGCTGTGACAAGAGAGAGGGCACAGCCCGCCCTGGGGGCAGCTCCCTGTGCTGCTCAGACCTGCTCTCCCTGCCCTTCCCACCCTTCTGCTCCTCATCCAGCCCTCCTGCTCCTCATCCAGCCCTCCTGCTCCTCATCCAGCCCTTACCAGCCTCCTGCTCCTCATCCAGCCCTTTCCCTGCTCCTCATCCAGCCCTTCCAAACCCTCTGCTCCTCATCCAGCCCTTCCCAGCCCTCCTGCTCCTCATCCAGCCCTTCCTAGCCCTTCCCAGCCCTCCTGCTCCTCATCCAGCCCTTTCCCTGCCCCTTGGCTGCTGTCTGCCCATGTGGATATGAGCTTTGCTGGGTGCCACGGGTCTGTCCCAGCTGCTGGAATTGCAGGGTGCAGGCAGGAGTGGGGGGCAGAGCAAGGGCAGCGGCTCCAGGAGCTCATTTTCAGCTCAGGGCACAGAGCTGGGTGTCCTGCAGCACCCCTGGGTGCAGGTGGAGCCCGGGCTGGCTGCAGGAGACCATCCCCAGCCTGTCCCATGGCTCTGGGGGCCAGGAGTGCTGCAGTTCGAGTGCTCTGTGCCCCACGGGTAGCTCGGGTGGCTCGGGGAGGGGACAGGAGGAGACAGGAGGGGACAGGAGGGACGTGCGGGCTCTGCAGTGCTCCTGGCAGTAAATTGCCCCAGGGAATGCTCTGCAAACCGGCTGGCCTGGCCACGTGGAATTCCTCTGCAGGAAGGAGAATTTACAAACACAACACCTGCAGATGCTGCTGACTCCCCACCTCCCCAAACGATTTCCCTGAGGGATGGGACAAAGTCAAGGAAAAGGTCACCCCTGACATCCTCCCCGTGTCTGCACAAAGCTTTGGGTGCAACCCGCAGGGCTCTCCAGGAGCCCTCTGAGGGATTTTCCTGTTGGCTGAGGGGCTCTGTGTGACAACTCCAACAACCCCAGGTACAGGTCATTGGCTCATGGAATCATGGAATGGTTTGGGCTGGAAGGACCTTAAAGCTCAGCTCGTTCCACCCCTGCCATGCACAGGGACAACTTCCACTGTCCCAGACTGCTCCAGGTCCCATCCAGCCTGGCCTTGGGAACTGCCAGGGATGGGGAAGCCCCAGCTTTTCTTGACCAGGCTGATCCCCTTCCACCTCCACTGCCCCTTCACTGTGATTTTCAGATATATTGAATTTCTCCGTTTTCTGACTTCCTTTTCCCACCCTGCTCCTCTCTCTGCCCAAACACAGCCAGAATTTTACTGCTGAACAGGGGAGCTCCCTGTGACCCTTCAGATGCTTGTGCTGGGCTCAGTCCTCTTGGAAGCCTTCAGGAATTGCTGCTGACAGCCCTCCTTGGAACGGGGCATGGGCTGGACTCTCCACCAAGGATCCTATTGCTGACTGACAGCAAGAGACATCTAACCAAGAAAGGGCTCTAACTGAGGCATCTTCCTAGGGAAGGACTGGATAATATTCCCTCTGCTCCCAGCCTCTGCCACGGACCCAGATCAGCTCCCCACACCTGTGCCTGTTTCCCTTTAACCCAAGCTGAGCTCCCATTAACTCCTGCACATGGAGAGGAGCTGGCTGAGCTCCTCAGAACCAAGACATCCCTGTTCCCACCCCATCCAGGAGCGGCTGCCCTGTGGGTCCTCACTGGCACTGCCATGTGCTGGATGTCCTGGCACACTCCCCTCCTGTCCCCAAACCTCCTCCCTCATTCAGCAAACACAGCCAGAGCTTACTTGTGGCATTGCTGGGGTGTGACAAAGACCAGGAGGGTCCTGCCTGCCCTCACCCCTACTGAGGAAGGGATGAAGGGGCTGGGGCTGTGTCCCACACTGAGCCCTGGTGCTCTGCTCTGTGTCTTTGTGCCCCGGGGGCTCTGAGTCCCCCGGGGGGCACAGGGACATGTCTGCTCTCAGGAATGCACCCAGACAGCCTGGTGTCTGTGCTGGTGTGCGTGCTGCCCCAGGAATGTCTGCAGCAGCCTCCCCTTTTTGCAAACTCTCCCCATTTGGGGCCATTCTGGGGCAGTCAAGCCCCAAGATGAAAGCCTTTGGATCCTGACTCATCTCACCACCCGCTGCAAACACTGGATTTCGAGTTCCCCATCCTCTGGAGGAAGCTTTGGGTGGATTTGGGAGGAACTCCAGGGCTTTGCATGCTCCTTTGCATGGCAGATGAACGGCTGGGGCTCCCCTCAGGGCCAGGTGGATCCTTCTCCTCCTGGGGACACGCAGCCACCCGTGCTCCTGCAGCACTGGTGCCACCTGCGGCAGTTTCACCCGCCAAAAATCCCCTGGAACCTCAGGTTTAATCTGCAGTGAACTCCTCCAAATGATCTGTCCCTCCAAAATAATGCCATGTTTTGATGGGCTGGTGACAAGGACATTTAATCCTGCAAGTTGATCCTTCCGTCCGTTTGACTGGTGGCCCTTTCATGTCAAAACCCTTCAAGCCTCTGAGCGGGAGCTCAAAGGCTGCTGGTGAATTGTCAGCCCGGCGCCCTCGGAACAGGTCCAGCGTGTTGTGCTGCTGTTTTTTCCCCAGGGAATAATCACATCCCTTCTCCCTGCCCTGCGCATGCACGGGAGGTCGGGATTGTTATTTCTGATGAACTTCAAGGCGCCTCTTGCCGGAGAAATAACATTTCTGTGGGTTTATTTATTTATTGATCTGCTCCCTTCCAAAGCGAGGGGAGAAAAAGAGGCAAGGCGAAAAGGCAGAAGAGAGGGAGATGAAGAAGTAGGAGGGGGTGGGAGGCCAGGGAGATGAGCACCAGCTCAATCCCGGCTGCCACAGTTTAATCAAAGCTTTCTACAAAGGGAGACCAAATCTTTTCAAATTTGTCCTCGGCCCTTTGTTGTGCAGCCACGGCCCCCGTTTGCCGCAGCCCAGCCCAGCCGGGGCTGCACTGCTGTCCCCAGAGGCCACTGCTCCCTCTGAGGTGACAGAGGAATCTGAGCTCCGAGCTAAAGCAGGGACCGGGCTGGCAGCGGAGCCTGATCCCGGGTGAGGGCTGGGAGCTGCTCCCGGTGAATCTCCCGGGAACGGCAGCGATCACTCCTGGATTTCTGCCGGCTGCCGGACCTGGGGGAGCTCAGCAGCGCTGCCAGGGCTGAATTGCAGATGGGTTTCAGCACATCCTCTGCAAGGGGCTGATTTCTGCTGCCAGCCTCGGGGAGGAGCCGGCTGCTGTTCCAGTAATGCCTCGAGCATCCCTCAGCACAGGTCCCAAGACCTGCAGGGGTGACTGGCTCCCTCTCTGCTCCTCCGAGCTCCTGGATCTCCTCCAGCTCTTTATTTCCTACCAGGCCTTGATGGCAAACAAGGTCACCCCTCCGACCCTGAGCCAGAGCTCACAATGTTGTGCCTGGCCCCTCTCACACCCCTAGGTGATTCCAGGGTGCTGAAGCTCTGCCAGTCATGTCTGTGCCAGGGGAAAGTCCAACAGAACAGAGAATCCTGGAGTCACCAAGGTTGGAAAAGGCCTCCAGGACCACCGAGTCCCAGCTGTGCTCAATCCACACCCTGTCACCAGCCCAGAGCACTGAGTGCCACCTCCAGGCCTTCCTGGGACACCTCCAGGGATGGGCACTCCAAACCTCCCTGGGCAGCTCCTCCCAATCCCTGAGCACCTTTTCCATGGAGAAATTCCTGCTGCTGCCCACCCTGAGCCTTCCTTGGCACAGTTGATGCCGTTTGCTCGTCCTGCCCCAGGATCCTGCCACTCTTGTGGCCCTGTGGCATGGTGGCCACACAACTCTGCCACATCAAGGGCTGGAGCGGGGCCCAAAGCGTGTTCCCCCCAAGGTTTGGGACCTTCCCATGGAGCAGAGCCCTCCCCGTGGAGCGAGCTGAGCCACCAGCCCCACTTTTGGGGCACAGGAAGGCTGGCAGGGCTATCAGCCAGACTGCTGCCCTTTATCTCCACCGAGCATCTCCGCTGCTCTCCACAGCCCCAGAGCCTCTGAGTGGAAGAACTGCGATGTTTATTCATCCAGGGCAGACCCCAGATAGGAAAGGGCTGATAAGAGCCACCACAAGAGCTGCTGGAAGCGGCAGATAAGATCTCAGCTCTGCCATCAGCCCTGTGTAATGCGGCGCCTTCATGAATATGCAGCTCCATTGTGCTGCCCGGGAAACTCTGAGAGCTGAACTCAGCCCTCGTCTGGGAAAAACCCAGCCTGGGGGAATAACCGCAGAGAGATCCACATCCCTGGCACAAAAATAACCCTGGGATCACATCCATGGCACAGAACTAACCCTGGGATCACATCCATGGCACAGCATAACCCTGGGATCACATCCATGGCACAGAAATAAACCTGGGATCACATCCATGGCACAGAACTAACCTGGGATCACATCCATGGCAAAAAACCCTTGGATCACATCCATGGCACAGAACTAACCTGGGATCACATCCATGGCAAAAAACCCTGGGATCACATCCATGGCACAGAACTAACCCTGGGATCACATTCATGGAAAACAAATAACCCTGGGATCACATCCATGGCACAGAACCCTGGGATCACATCCATGGCACAGAACCCTGAGATCACATCCATGGCACAGAATAACCCTGGGATCACATCCATGGCACAGAACTAACCCTGGGATCTCATCCATGGAAAACAGCTAACCCTGGGATCACATCCATGGCAAAAAAATAACCCTGGGATCACATCCATGGCACAGAATAACCCTGGGATCACATCCATGGCACAGAACTAACTTGGGATCCGTGTGCCCATCACTGCAGAACATGGGACACAGATCAGACTGATGTTGAGTATTCCTGGAGTGGAAGCTGGTGGGGACATGGTTGTCACCGCTGTGCCAGGATCCTGCAGGGAGAGAATGGGACAGGATGTTACCAAACCAGACTTTTGCAGCAGGATTTCACCAGGGTTTACTCTAGGAAGAAATCCTTTACTGAGGAGGAAATTCTATAATGAGGAAGAAATTCTATAATGAAGAAGAAATTCTTCCCTGTGGGGCCCTGGCACAGGATGCCCAGGGAAGCTGTGGGTGCCCCACCCCTGGCCAGGTTGGAGAAGGCCCTAAACAACCCCACCTAGTGGAAGATGCTCCTGCCCATGGCAGGGATGAGATGATATTCAAGGTCCCTTCCAGCCCTTAAAATGCTGAGATTTATGGGCTGCATTTCTCCCAGCCTAGGCTGACTCAGGAGGGCCTTGCAGGGTGGGGTGAAGTACCCCGGGCAAAAATTAGGATCTGGCAGGAGCTGGAAGTGGAGAGGACCTGACTGAACCCTGCCCAAGGAGCAGCAGGAGATGGTCCAGTCACACCTCCGAGGAGCCACCTCCCAGCAGCAGCACCCAGGGGTCCCTGCAGCCCACCCAGGGGCTTGGTGGCACTGGGGACATGTCAGGGTGGCCCTGGCACCCCGCTGGCAGCAAGGCCGGCCCTGCCCAGAGGCACCAGCACGGCCCCGCTGCTGCTGCGGGTGCTGAGCACCGAGCCTGGGAGCTGCCTGCGAGCTGGGAACGAAGCATTTGTGAAATTAATTAAGACAACAGAGGCCCGAAGAAAGGGAAAGTTAATTAGTCACGGCAATCAGTTAGATTTGATCCAAAAGAACAAACAAAGAGTTAGAAGCGTGTCACTGGCGGGCTGCTTCTCTGGAAAAGGGATTACGCGGAGATTTCCACCAAAGGGAATGGCTTTGTGCTGCTGCTCCTTATGTAATTGGGGATTTAGAAGTGGCACAAAGAGTCATTACCACAAAATTTCTTTGTCAGAGGAAAAAAGTTGACATTTATGAAGCACAGGAGGGAGCAGCAAAACAAGGCAGATCAATCGGCGCGGACGTGGGAAGGGGCTTCCCTGGGCCACGGGGCAGCCAGGATAGGGAGGAGGAGGAGGAGGAGGATGAAGGCTGATGGTGGTGGCTGCCCTGGAGGGTCCCCAGGGCATTATGGATGGCTGGGCCAAGATGCAGCAGCACCAGCAGGGTGTGAAAACCAGCGGCAGAGGCGTGAAAAGGGGCAGGAGAGGCAGATCCGTGGCCAGGGAGGGGGGACGCTGGGGACACAGCAGGGACAGCCCCCAGGGCCGCCCTGCAGGGGGGGCTGAGTGCAGCCAGGCCCAGGTTTTCTGCCTGAGCTGCCTCTGTTATCTCGGCTTTCTCCTCCGCAGTTCCAGCTTTAATTATTTACTGCGACTCCAGCAGCTCCGTTTCCCTCCAGTGGGCACCAAGTCACCTCCTTGTTGCTAAGGGCCTCCCCAGAGCTGCTGTGGTGGCACTGGGAGGTGTCACTGGGATCCCCAGGGCTCCATGCACAGCACCCCACTGCTGTGGTGGCACTGGGAGGTGTCACTGGGGTCCCCAGGGCTCCAAACACAGCACTCCACTGCTGTGGTGGCACTGGGAGGTGTCACTGGGGTCCTCAGGGCTCTGAGAACAGCACCCCATTGCTGTGGTGGCACCTCTGCACCCCAAAAATGAAGACTGCAGGCTCCTGGGGCTCTCAGGATGTGCCTCAGTCTCATGGGTGCCCACGAGGGTGTCCCCAGCTTGTGCAAGGCACAGGGGGTCACCCATGGCACTCCCTGCTCTGGCTGCTGCCACCCATGGGACTCACCCACAGCTGCTGGTCCCCAAAACCACTCCAGCCTCCCAGGAAAGTTCCCTGACAATCTGTCAGCATGAGGAACAAAGCTCTGCTGCACTGGGGACTGCTGGCGAGGAGGGATTGTCCCCTGGCGAGGAGGTGACAGCAGAGCAGCCCCACATGCAGCCACATCTCAGCTTTTTGGGAAGGGCTGGCTCTGGGTGCTCACTCCCCACCCACCCACGCCTCGGTGCTGCCCCTGGGATGAGGGGAAGGCGCCCAAGGCTGGAGCACCCACAGGGAATGTGCACCCCGAGGTGCTGCCAGCTGGGAACGCTCCCAGGGCTGGGACAGTCCCAGTCCCAGGGCTTGGGACAGTCCCAGTGCAGGCAGGAGCCATCCCCCATCTCCCAGCATGGCTTTGAGAGCAGGGACCCCAAATCCCAGTTTAGCCATGCTCCTCCCAGTGCTCCAAATGGATGAAGGGCTGCTGGGAAAGCTGGCATGGCCCGAGCTGCCGTGGGATTGTCCTGTCCCCACACAGGTCCCAGATCTGGCTGGAGAAGGTCTGGCTCCCGAGGATCCCTGCCCCACTGGATTTATGGAGCAGGCTCTGCTCCTGGAATGGTGCTGAGCACACCAGGAGAGGAGGGATGGGGACCCATCAGTCCCTGCCGGTTCTGGTTCCTATTTATCGTTACAATAAGAATTCACTTTGAATAGGGGGAGGAGTGAGGAGGGTGAAGTCACCCCACAGCCTCAAATGTCCCCTCTGGACCAGAGTCACACCACAGCCCCACCCCCATTAAACCCCCCAGCC
>VXBR01011075.1:188254-225903 GCA_013400215.1 Cisticola juncidis
TGCAGGCACGCCGGGCCCTGGCCTGGGGGATGATGGAGCAGATGATGCTCTTGGTCTGAGGCGAAAGGCAGGGAAGAGTTGCCATGGAGACAGGCGATGTCATTTTAAGGAGGCACGGAGGCATTCGCACCCATCCCTCCCGGATCAACCCCCGCAGTGGGAGGGGAGGGGGCCGGGCTGGGGGTGACCCCCTTCCCCTCACGTCCCAGGGGGTTTGGTGGTCCCCAGAGGTGCCACCTCACGTGAGACCCGGCAGCCAAGCTGCAGGCAGGGCTGCCTGCCCAGGGCGTGCCCCGGGGCCAGCCTCCCTCGGGGCCAGCTGGGAGCAACTGGTGGCACTGGGACAGAGCCATGGTGCTGCCAGCCCCGCCTCAGCAGGGATGGGGACAGCCCGCGGAGCAGAGGCCATGACAGGCCCCCCTCAATTTTTCTGGGATGGCCCCATGTGCTAGGAAAGGGCTGTGTGTGCTGACCAAGGGGCTGGGGTGAGGTTCAGGTGAAAGCAGGAATACCTAGGATTTGGGGATAATTTCAGATTTAGTTAAAATGAAGCTTTACGTATTAGCGGCCCCTCCTTTTCCTGCCACCGGCGGGAGCAGCTCGGCCTCTGAGCACCTGCAGGCAGCTCTGGAGCCTCTGCTGGAATCCCCTCTGCATTGCCAGGGCCCTGCTGGAGGGAGGAATTATCCCGGGTGGGGTTAGATGTAGCACCACTTCCAATAGGGAAAATCATTCCCAAATAAAGAGGGAAACAGTGGATGCAAAATTCCCCCCTCTCACTCAGTGTCCCCAGGAGCGCTCTGCTTTGGCACGCTCTGGTTCCAGCTCCGGTGCCAGTGCTGGCTGCTCGTGGGGTGTTTGCTGTCCCTGCCTGTGCCAGCTGTCCCCTGGCCCTCCGGGGGTCCCCTCCACACTGGGACCCTGTGGCTGAGCAGCTCCGTGGCTGTGGCACTGTCACCGTTCCTGGGGCTGGAAGGGAATTCAGAGACTCTCAGGTAAGAGCACTCCTGGCAGGATTCCGGGCCAGAGGGTCACCCCAGGGCCAGGGGGCTGCAGCCACAGGGGGGACACGGCAAGGGAGGTGGCCAAAGCTGGGTGCAGAAATCAGAAATGGGTGCGCTCTGGGAGGGGCTGGAGTGACGGAGCTCTGGGAAAGGTGCTGGCACTGTGACAGTGCCAGGGACATGGAGGTGGACTGGGGACATGTCCCCACAGCCGATGCTGGCCCAGAGCAAGGGGACAGGGCCCTGGGCACGGGGCTGAGTGCTGGGCACCGTGTGAGGTGTGTGTGAGCTTTACTCCTCACGAGGTATGCGGGCTCCTGAACTCAGTAGAGAACCACAGACTGCAGAAAGGGATGGCACCGAGCAGGATTCAGGAACGGGCAGCCCGGGGATCCCTGGATGGATCCAGATGGTGCCAGCTGCTGGGCCCATCTCCCAAAGCTTCCCAGAGCTCTTCCCCCTCGGCAGGGGCAGTGCCCGGCTGCCAGAGCCTGGCACGCACCAGCAGCCGCCCGGCCGGGTGGGAACAGCTCCTCCTGCCATGCCTGCCAAGACTCCCACTCCCGAGACTGCACGACAGGAGAAAAGGGAACAGAAATTCACGTTTTCACATTTAGCTTTCCTTTGTACTCAGCTAATTAGCGCCTGAGTCTGGTGATGTCATTAAAGCAGCACTAAGTCTTTATTGGGGTAATTTAATTTTCCCTTTCATATCAGGATGATTTCCTTTGTTGGGGTAGGTGCTGGAGAGGGGGAAGGGCCCGTGCAGACAATTGCTATTGTCAGGATAAATAATTCCCCGGGGGATTGACAAGGGGGGAGGTGGGCTGGGGGCTGGGAGCNTGCCGGGCGGGCTCCCCAGCCAGCGAGGCACCTGCCTTGGCCCCTTTCCAGCCGCTGAAACCGCCCCTGCCTCAACATTCGGGAGCTGGGCGGGTAAAGCCGAGGGTCTCCCATCCAGCTCCCGCCCTTTTCCCACCCCAACACCATCCCCGGCGCTGCTGGGAGGAGGGAATGGATTTCACTGGGATAAAGGAGCCTTCCTGAGCCCTCAGAGCACGGGAGAGCCCCTGGGCTCTGCACAGGGACGTGCGGGGGAGCAGGGAGCCCCCGGGGCTGGCACAGAGCGGGAGGAGGCCTCACAGGGATCTCCCACTTTGGGGGCATCCCAAGTGCTATCCCTGCACTGGGAATGGCTGGAACTGGATCAGCAAACAGTTCCTCTCCCCAGCCCATCTCCAGACTCAGAATAGGACGTGGGAGTGCTCCAACATTTGCTGCCACATCAAACTGGGCACAAGGAGAGGCCCCGGGTGTGGGACAGTGTGAGAGACCCAGTGGTGGGGGCACTCAGCATTGCACCTCCCTGGGACACCTCTGGAACAGCTCCAGCTCCTTTCCCAACCCTGCTTGCCCCTCTCCAATGCCTCTCCTCAGCCCCTTGGCTCATTCTGGCCCAGGAGGGGCCCCAAACCCTGGTGAGAGGTGAAGGAGACTCCATGGGCCCCCAGGACCGGCTCTCTCCATCCCCACAGAGCTGCAGGTGCCACCCAATCCCTGCCCCACCAGCCAGGGACAACCCTGGCACATCCCTGGGGACAGGAGAGTCACAGAGCCCTCAGAGCTTGGGCACAGCCCTTGGCAAGGCTCCCAGGGGGCAGGGGCATGGACAGGCTGATCCCAGGCCACAGCTGGAGGCAGGGGTGTCCTGGTCATCACCAGGGTGGGAGGGGGTGGCAGGAGCCATCCCAAAGCTTTAACTCATCAGGTTTAACACTACACAGAGTTCCAAAGGAATTGTCCTTCATGGAAAATGGAAAGGGATGACAGAGAAACTGGAGGGAGCCATTTTCCAGCCACCCCTGAGCCCATCCCTGAAGGAACCGTGTCCTCACAGCCCCTCTGGAGCGCACCCCGCAGCTCTCACCTCCCCCGGAGCCCCCCGAGCGCTGCCGGCAGCCTGGGTGCGGAGCAGGAGCGGGGGGAGCGGGGCTGCAGAGGGGAACGTCACACCCGAAACACAAACACGGCTCGGTGGTAATTAGCAGCCGTTTCAAGAGGAATGATGAGCCGCCAGTGACAGGCGGGCGGGTTTCTATTAAAAGCTGCCACGTGTGATCCTTCTCCAAGCCTGCCGGCCCCTCCTTACCTGGCGCTGGGGAAATGAGATGCAAACCTGACATTAATGCAGCGTTCAGGGTGAGCTTTAATTGCAGCCGGAGCCGCCGAGCCGGGGCTGGCAGCGGGGCCAGGGGCAGGGGATGGGCACCCCTGTCCCCCCCGCCCGCACGGAGCTGCCCCGAGCCTCTGGATGCTCTCATCCCTCCAGCCTCCCCCGACCTTCCCGAGGTGCTCTGGAGAGGGCTCTCGGCCCCCCGCGTGTCTCCACGGGCAGAGGCACTCGCTGAAATGTTAAGGGCTCGTTTGCACCCAGCGGAGGGGAAGCGGGAGCGCAGCCCCGGCTGCCAACTGCTCCTCCGTTCCTTCCGGAGGCAGGGAAGTGCTCATCCAAGCAGGAAGGCGTCCTCGAGTCATCTCTCCATGTGCTCAGCCCCAAAATGTCGCTTTCCAGCCTCTCGTGGTGCTTCTATTCCTGGTTAAAAGACCTTCCAGGCTTCCCAAGCGTTGCAGAAGGAGCATCCCAAGCGTTAGAGAAGGTGCATGCACAGCCAGGGCAGCGTTTGGAGGTGGCCCCGGGTCACCTGATGCTGGGTCTTGGAGCAGGAGGAGCCAGGACAGGCACTGGAGCAGGATTTGCTCAGGACAGCAGCACCCCAGCCGGGTTATGGTGTCTGTGGGTTGGGAAGATGGGGATGGCCCCGGAGCAGGGGCTGGGGGTGGATCTGCTCAGCAATCCATGGAGTGACGGGAGCCAGGAGAGTGACCCAGACCTGGATTTGGGAGATTGGCTCCCCCAGACCCCCTCCATGCAATGGAAATGAGGAATTACTGCTGGACTGGGCAGAAGGGCTAAGGGACAACCAAGAAGAGGGGCCAAGGCCACCAGCTCTGGGGACCATCCCTCTGAGGGCTGGAGAGCAGCTCCTGCCCCAGCTCAAAGTGTGAGCAGCGGTGCCCACGTCCCTTCCAGCACCTCAAGGTGAGGACTTCATGATTTCTCACCCTCACACCTCGATCCCAACCAAAACTGCAGCTCCTCCCAAGGGGCAGTGCAGGGACAGCCCCCAGCTCTGCTCTGGGACAGGGACAGCCCCCAGCTCTGCTCTGGGACAGGGACAGCCCTCAGCTCTGCTCTGGGACAGGGACAGCACCCAGGGAGTGGCTGCAGCTGGGCCAGGGGGAGCTTTGGGATGGGGATCAGGGAAAGGTTCTTCCCCAGAGGTGCTGGCACTGCCCAGGCTCCCCAGGGAATGGGCACGGCCCTGAGGCTGCCAGAGCTCCGGGAGCCTTTGGACAGCGCTGCCAGGGATGCACAGGGTGGGATTGTTGGGGTGTCTGTGTAGGGCCAGGGCCTGGACTCTGACATTCCATGATTCCATGATAAATCTATCCAAACAGTCACCAGCTGGAGCTGGTGGAACCCCAAGCAGGGCTGGCCAGGCTCTCCTTGCCTCCCCGCAGGCTCCTCTCGCAGGGATTCACAGAGCAGCAGAGAGGTTTGGCTTTCACAAGGGCTGCTTGTGCTGAGCAGGTCTGGCTTGGCCTCCAGGTCTGCCTCAGCTCAGCTCCAGACCTGGGAGTGTCATGGGCTGCTCCTCAGAGCATCCTTGGGGTGTTTCGAGCAGAAGTTCTGCCTGGACCGGGCACTCAGAACAGCCATGCCCAAAAAAAGAGCTTGGATGAGAGGCCCCTTCCACACAGGCCCCTCATTCCTGGCTTTGCTGTGGTCCTCAGGAGCTGAGACCCCTGGGATGCAGCTCAGGCAGAGGCAGTGTGGGGTGTGAGGGCTCTCCCTGCTCCAGCTCTGCTGGGAGCAGCAGGGTCCTTGCAGGGGAGATAAGGCACCTCCTATACCCAGAGGGTGGGCAGGCCCTGGCACAGGGTGCCCAGAGCAGCTGTAGCTGCCCCTGGGTCCCTGGCAGTGCCCAAGGCCAGGCTGGAGCACCCTGGGACAGTGGAATTGTCCCTGCCCTTGGCAAGGGATGGCACTGAATGGGCTTTAAGGTCTCTCCCAACCCAAACTCTTCCATGATTCCCTGATTCTGTGGCTGTCAGGAGGCAACATCAGCTCTCCTTGTGGCAGTCTGGACCACCCTGGATCTTCTTGGTGTCTTCCAGGGTTGACAGGGTGCCCCAGAGTCACCCATGGGTGTTGACACCTTCTTCCCTTGTCCCCAGCTCTTGGCTGGCACACAACCCTTTGGATGCCCTCACACCCTCCAGGCATCCACGCTGCCTTCCCCTCCATCCTGAGCTTCAGGGGCTCCTTTATTTCATGATGTGGCACAAGGAGGGGGTCCTGTGCCACAGGTTTGACCAGGCTGTCTTGTCCCCAGCCCTGTCCCTGGCTGTCCCCATGCCAGCACTGCCAGCCCACACCCTGGCAGTGCTCTGGGTCTGTGCCCTGCAGTGCAGGCCTGGGTGATTTGTGTCTCACAGACACTCAAGGGCTCCTCTTCAGACTGCCAAGGTGCAGGCAGCTGCCACACTTCTGTCCTTAATGTATTGTCTGGCTCGTCTGTCACCCCTCAGGAGTGACAAACCCTCTGTCCAGGCAGTGCTCCCGAGCTCTCCTCCTGCCTGGAGCTCCCATCAGACAGCTCTGAGCTGCTGGGGGTTGTTTGTGCAGGATGAAACCCTCCTGCTTCTTTCTCCACCCCTCACCCTCAGCCTGGTTTTGTTCACCCTCACCAGTTTTCAGTCCTGGCCGTGGGCAGGGGTCCCCCTGCTCCTGGGCCAGGGTCACCCCACCACTGCTCCTGCAGGGACAATTCTGCTGCAGCAGGGATGGGGCCATGGGAGCTGAACTGGTCCTGGAGAGTCCAGGAAGGTCATCCCAGCTCAGGAGGTGCTGGCGTGGGTGACACCAGCGGCGTGGAGGTGACAGGGGAGAGGCTGAACTGGTGCTGAAGCATCTGGAAGAGGCAGAGGGAACCGAGGGGGGACACAGAGGGGTCCTGCCGTGGATGAGGGAGGCGGGGAGGGGTCTCCAGAAGGGAGCAGGGGATGGATGGAACATGCCCAGGCCACGGGGGCTCCCCCCACCACAGCTCACTGCAGAGGGGCCCTCGAGTGCCTGGCAGCGAGGAAAGGCGGGGAAAGAGCAGGGGAGGGGGGAGAGATCTTTTCATCTAAAAGGTTACATTTGTCCTACTTCCTCCCATCTCCAGCAATTAACTTGAAGGGAGACATCACTGCTAATTGAGCAGTGAAGATCAGGAGCAACAATTACGCCTTTTGACAAGAGACAGCACAAGAGGGACTGCTCGGAGGCTGAGAATGGTAGGGAACGGTTTCTATGGCAATATAACTTTCCTCTCTTCCTCTCCAGCCATAGAAATGATAAAAATGTAGATTTCTCCCTGATTAATGATTTAATGAAAATAAAGAAAATTCTTATTTAAAAGGAAAAAAAAAAAAAGGAAAAAGGAAAAGGAAAAAAAAAAAGGAAAAAAGAGGGGAGGAAAAAATCGATAGGACGCAATGTTTAGCATGAGCCTGCGGCTGTGGGCAGGATCGATGTCCTTCTCCAGGCTGGACCGGGGAAATCTATTCCAGCAACGTGCCCAGGGCTCGGAGCGGCCCTGCCATGTGGTAATTAGGCAGCGGGCTCACACGGGGAAACGTGAGGGCTGCATTCAGATCTCTGATCAAAGGAGCTGCCCATCAAAGCGCTCCTCGCTCCGGCGTCTCCGGCAAACCTCGGTGCTCGCTCCGTGTCGCTCCTGCCTTCCCTGCTCCTGCCCCACAGCCCTCCCCCAGTCCGCGCTCTTAATTGGAATTACTCAGCCCGGCTGCTGTGCCAGCCTGGCATGCGGGGATGCCGCACCGGAGGAGGAATCACCTGCTGGGGACGCAGCCCTGAGGCGGTGGCAGGAGGTGACACGGCTGTCCCCAGCACCTGTCTGGCACTGCCAGCAGCCACCCTGGGTGAGGCAACACCTGCCATGGTGCCAGGTCCGTGGGGAGCAGCGAGGAGGGGCTGAGGTTGGGATCATCCTGTCCCTGTGGGTGCCCTGGGGCTGCTCCCGCTCCGCGGGCTGAGCACGGGCTGAGCACGGGCTGAGCACGGGCTGAGCACGGGCTGAGCACGGGCTGAGCACGGGCTGAGCACGGGCTGAGCACGGGCTGCTCCTCCAGGCACCGCTGGTCCGTGTCCATCCACATCCATCAGCAGCAGCTGCTGCCTGCCAGGCCGTGCTGTGCCACGCTGTGCCATGCCAGGCTGGGCCCTGCCGTGCCAAGCACAGCCCGGAGGAGGCAGCGAAGCCTTTCCAAAGCTCTCTCTCCCCCCTGCCGTGCCAGACATCCTGTGGTTTGCATCCTCTGTACTCTCCCGCTGAACAACTTTGGGGTTATTTTCTCTTTTTGGATTTTCTCTTTAGGATATGGGGAGGTGGCTGGAGTGGGACTGGGGCCATCCTGGACACCCACCCGGGGCAGGCTATTCCCTGCAGCCCTTTCCCACCCCACACACGGAGCCAGCAGGATCCCTGGATGTGCACGTCCAGCCTTGCATCCTCAGGGTCAGAGCATGGGCATTCCGAGGGATTTTTCCCACCTCCTCAGTTCCTATTTTATTGCCAAACTGGAGCATAAAACACACATAAACAAATCTAACAGCGAGAAATGGGTTGCTATCAAATCAACAAATTAATCTAATTATAGGGCTGATTAAATCATATCAGATAAACCAGCGACTCCTTCCCGGCGCTCAGCAGCCGTGCAGGGCTACAGCCAGCCCTGCTCAGATTTTTTGGGGTCTGGCTGAGCTGTGGCATGAGCAGGGTGCAGCCCCCGGGGGCGGGACCCCCCCAAACCCCTCTTGCCCCCCTCCCTCGGGCGCTGCCGCCGCCGCCGTGCAAATCTGAATGGCAAATGCGGCTGCAAAGCTCACGATTCCTCGGGATTAAAGATGCAGCCCCAGCCCGGGAAATGTGTGCGGGAGCCGTCTTTGGAGCCAGATTGCTTTAAACCTAAGCCTGCTTTAGGTATTTGAGGAACAATTTTATCGGGGCTGTTTGCAGAGCTTTGCCGGGGCCGTTCCCACCTCTCCGTGCGCCTGCACATGCCAGAGCCCGTGTGCACGCAGGGTGTGCCAGAGCCCACTGGGAATATCCGCCCTGCCAGCTCTGCTGGGCAGAAAATGAGCCCTGAGCGAGAGGAGAAAGGGTTTTACCGACCAGCAACACCCGGAGTAAGGGCTGGGATCACAAGATTCACCCCACAAGGTTCAGGGCTCTGCAGAGCCTCCCCAGAGGGGCTGTGGGCGGTGAGGCTGCACCTGGCTGGGCTGTTCTCCACATTCTGAAGGTGCTGAACATCAGCTCCTGCTTCTCACCACACTCCAGATGGGAAGGTGGTTCCATGCTGGGGATGTGCAAGTTCCCTGCAGGCTCCCACCTCGGTGAAGTAGGAAAACCCCCCTAAAAGTGGGTGTTGGCTCTGGTTTCACCCATCTCTGGATGGTGCCAGAGGTTTTGCTGCCCCTGGCATGTCATGTCCAAGGCACCCCTTGCTCCCAGGCATGGGTTATGTCAGCTCTGGATTCTCCTCCCCTTGCTCTTCTCTCAGCCAGGGACAGAGGTGCCTCATTCCAGGAACAGAGGTGTGGAGCAGGGATCTTCTGTCTCTAATGGAAGGTTCCTCCCGAGTGCTGTCAAACCCAGCAGAAGATGAGCAGATCGAGACTCCCAGCATGGAGCAGAGTTTGTGCTCTTGGGGTCCCACTTTGACCCCCAGCTTTGCAAGGGATGCTCCACTGGTTCTCTTCTCCCCACAGCCCAGTTCTGGCCATGCTGAGGGGCATTTGAGGGCCAAATACTCAGACGTGGGTGAAGAGCCAAGGGCACAGGGGCATGGCTGAAGCTGGGCATCACCTGGGCTGCATCCAAAGAGGAGCAGAGGGTCAAGGGAAGGGATCTCCCTGCTCTGCTCTGCCCCCAGGGGACCCCACCTGCAGAGCTGCCTGCAGGAAAGATGTGGAGCTGTTGGTGAGCCCAGAGGAGGCCACAGAGATGTTCCAAGGGCTGGAGCTCCTCTGCTCTGCAGCCAGGTTGGGAGAGCTGGGGGTGCTCACCTGGAGAGGAGANCCCCAAACCATGCTGGGATTCCACGCCCCTGCCATCACCCTCGTGGTGCCACCGCTGCTGGGCTGGAGGAGAACATCCCCAGCAGTGGTTGGGGTTCTGCCACGGGCACTTGGGAAGGGGAAGGATGGGCCCGGCTGGGTGGGTCTCCAAACTCTCCTGCCATGCCCAAGGGTGCTGAGAACCTTCCCCAGCTCCACTGGGGGACCCCAGCTCAGGGGTGGGGCACAACCAGCCCCCCAGACGTGCTCCTGGTGCCCCACGGTGTTCCCAGAGCCCACCCCCACCACTCTGGGGGGGTTTCCGTGCATCCCTCTCCATNTGCATCCCTCTCCATCATGGCCACGTCCACGTGTGACACACGCGTGCAGGGCTGTGTGTGCCCACGCGTGCCCACGTGAGTTTGGGGTGCACAGGCTGTGCAGGGGCCCGGGGGGGCTCTGCTGAGAGGAGCCATCTCCCAGCCCGTGCTGATGCAGTTCAGCAATCAGAATAACTTCGTTGATGAATATTTAAGCCGAGCGCTGAATATTTAAAGCATTCAATTATTTTAATGGCTTCTAAGTGTGACAGCAGGAGGGGACAGGGGGATGGCTGCCCCCCGGGCCCGGCAGGGCAGGCGGGATGCTGGGGCAGCCGCTGCTCGGGCTGGGGAGGGGGCGCTCGTGGTGTCCCCAGCAGGGTGGTGGCACTTTGCACGTGGCTGGAGGGTCACCGGCTGTGGTGACAGCCCTGCAGGCCAGGAAGGCAGGGGACAGCTGTGCCCTGCCACCCTGGCAGCCCGGGCTCTGTCCCAGTGCCCTAATTCCTGCAGGAGCAGCCTCGGCGTGTGCCAGCGTCGCGCAGTGCCAGCCCCCTCGTCTCTGCCACCAGCTGTGTTTGTCCCCGTCCCTGTGCCATCACAGCAGCTGTGTGACCCTGCACGGGTGCCACCACCGACACGGGGACATGCCAGCCCTGCAGACACCCCCGGGGGTGTGAGGGGCACGGGTCACCACTGACCTGCCTTTGCAGGGACCGTGGGGTGACGGCGGCTGTGACACCCACTGGGTGACCAACGGTGACCAAGGCTGGAGTACAGAGTGTCCACCAGCGCTGTCCCCAACCCCACAGCCAGGTGCCACCCCCAGGACCTGCCCCAGCCCCGCAGCAGGGAGGGTGGCCTGGAGCACAGGAGCCCGTTCCCCATGCGTGCTCCCGCAGCCATAAATATTCATATTCTTATCCTAATTTTCCATGTACTTTTCTGTCACATCCAATTTTATTTTAATTTCCCTTTATAAACCTTCCCAGCTAATGCACTCCCTGCTCCCATGATTACCCCAATCAGCCGGCGCTTTAAACACAATCCCTGCAGGCAGCTCTTGTTGGGAGCGCCGGGATCGCTGAGCGTCCCCGCCCGGCTCCCGCGCACTCGGCAGCCGCGCTCGGGGTTAAGCAGAGCTCCTTTGCCACCCCGTGGTGGGCACGGGCTCCAGGCGCTGCTGGCCTTCCCGCAGTGACCAGTCCGGGGATCTGACCCTTCCCAGTGGCCGTGGTGGCCGTGTCTTGTGCCGTGGATGGTTGGGATTTGCACGGGGACGAGGCTGTCCCTGTCACTGGGCTGTCCCTGTCACTGGGCTGTCCCTGGCAGGTGGGTCCTGCCCTGGCCGTGGGTGAACCCTGGCTCCTGGATAATTTGGAGGAGAGGAGCAGAGGATGGGCAGGATCCCTGTGCAGGGGCTTTGGCTCAATGTGCTGCTCAGTGTGCCAGAGATGTGCCACAGCCATGCCAGGGCTGTGCCATGGCTGTGCCATGGCTATTCCAGGAATGTGCCATGTCTGTGCCAGACCTGTGCCATGTCTATGCCAGAACTGTGCCATGTCCATGCAGGAACTGGGCCATGGCTATGCCAGAACCGTGCCATGATTATTCCAGGAATGTGCTATAACCTTGTCAGACCTGTGCCATGTCCATGCTGGAACTGTGCCATGGTTTTTCCAGGAATGTGCCAAGTCTGTGTCAGACCTGTGCCATGGCTATTCCAGGAATGTGCCATAACCGTGTCAGACCTGTGCCATGTCTGTGTCAGAACTGTGCCATGGTTATTCAAGGAATGTGCCATGTCTGTGTCAGACCTGTGCCGTGTCCATGCCGGAATTGTGCCATGGTTATTTCAGGGCATTGCCATGTCTCTGTCAGAACTGTGCCATGTCTATGCCAGAACCGTGCCATGGTTATTCCAGGAATGTGCCATAACCATGTCAGACCTGTGCCATGTCCATGCCAGAACTGTGCCATGGCTATTCCAGGGCTGTGCCATGGTTATTCCAGGACATTGCCATGGTTCTTCCAGCTGTGGTTATCCCGCTCTGTGCCACCTGTCCCCACTCCCTGCAGGCACTAGCACTGCCAAGCAGTGCCCACAGCTGTGCCATGGCTGAGCCAGCTGGCACTGCATGGACACAGGGGGCTGTGTGCCCCTTTGTCCCTCACTGGGGACACTGGGCCAGCCTGGGGGACAGGACACAGCCTCAGTGGGGCAGGACATCCCCCCAGGCTGGGCGGGACATTGCCTGGTAGGAAAGAGTGTGTCCCCAGTGGGTCAGGATGTGTCCCCAGTGGGTGAGGATGTGTCCCCAGGGTGTCAGGACATGTCCCCAGTGGGTGAGGATGTGTCCCCAGGGTGTCAGGATGTGTCCCCAGTGGGTGAGTATGTGTCCCCAGGGTGTCAGGACATGTCCCCAGGGTTTCAGGATGTGTCCCCAGGGTGTCAGGACATGTCCCCAGTGGGTGAGGATGTGTCCCCAGTGGGTCAGGATGTGTCCCCAGGATGTCAGGACATGTCCCCAGTGGGTCAGGATGTGTCTCCAATGGAGCAGGACTCATCCCCAGCAGGGCAGGACAGGTCTCCGGTTGGACAGGGTGTTACCCCAGAGGGGGAGACCGTGTCACCACTGGGCTGTGACATGTCCCCATGGGTCAGAATGTGTCCCCAGCAGGGCAGGACCTGTCCCAAGCAGAGCATGATGTGTCCCCAGCAGGACAGGGTGTATCACCAGTGGGTCATGAGATGTCCCCAGCAGGGCAGAATAAGTCCCCAGTGGGTCTAGATGTGTCCCCTGTAGATCATGACATGTTCCCAGAAAGGCAGACACAACCCCAGAAGGGCAGAATGTGTCCCCAGAGGGGTAGAATGTGTCCCCAGCAAGGTAGGGCACGTCCCCCTTGGGTGAGACTCATTCCCAGCAGGGCTGGACAAGTTTCCAGTTGGACACAACAAATCTCCAGTGGGACAGGATATGTCCCCAGTGAGTCAGAACATTTCCCCGTGTGTCAGGATGTGTCCCCAGCAGAGCAGGATGTGTCCCAGTGAGGTAGGACACGTCCCCAGGGGGTTGGGACAGGTCTCCAGTGCATCAGAACATATTCCCAATGGCTCAGAATGTCCCCAGTAGGTCAGGACAGGTCCCAGCTGGGCAGAACCTGTCCCTGCTGTGTCAGAACCTGTCCCTGGTGGGTCAGGCTGTGTCCCAGCTGGGCAGGACCCGTCCCCAGCCGGGCAGGACCCGTCCCCAGCTGGGCAGGACCCGTCCCCAGCTGGGCAGGACCCGTTCCCAGCAGCACAGGCCATCTGTCCCAGCCCCAGGGTGGGATCAGGCGATGGGGCCGCCCAGACACGGGGCCCCGCTGGCACCCAGAGCCAGAGCACGGAGGGGAATTTGTTCCTCACCATCCACAGGGACGGGAATTACCGAGGCTGCGGGAGTCTCCAGCTGGGGGTTCTCCCAAAATCCCCCCTCGGCAGGGCCGGGGCGGCTGCCGTGCTCCTGCCAGCCTTGGGAAGTCACTCAGGCTCCGCTCGCTCACTTCTGAAGACCTCTTGATAAACATTTATAAACATTTGTAGTATTTTAAATTTCCCCTCAATAATTTATGAATAGTTATTTTATATACTTTAAAGAGGGTAATAATGTAAAATTTATAAGGCGGGAGCACTCAGAGTGGCAGCGCGGCGTCGCGGGGCTGGGAGCGGGAGGCGCAGCCTTCCCCGCCTTCCCCGCCGAGCCTGATTGAAACTTTAAAGGCTGCGGCAGCGGGGTAAAACGGGGCACGGCGGGGACACCGAGGGGACACCGAGGGAACACGTGAGCAGCGGGACGCGGGGACGGGCGCGGGCAGGCGGGGTGGCGGCCCCGAGGCCGGACGGGAGAGAGGAGGCGGATGGAGAGGGATGGGATGGGATGTGGGGATGGAGGGATGAGTGGAGGGGAGAGGAGGGAGAAGGGATGAGAAGGAGGGAGGGAGGAGGGATGTGTGCGAGGGAGCGATAACCGCGGCGGGAGCGAGGGATGGGGAGAGGAGGGATGGAGGGAGCAGCAGGGAGGGGCGAGAAGCAGCTGGGAGGCAGAGATAAAGAGGGGGGAGAAGGGAGACGGCACCGGGCGCAGGAAGGTGTCAGGAGACGGGCGGAGGGATGGATGGATGGATGGATGGATGGGTGGATGGAGCTGAGCAGAGCAGGCAATGGGGAGAGGTGTCTGCAGCCACTGTGCCCAGCTTGGCGTGCATGGGGGGCAAGCAAGGTTTGGGCTCCAGGGGTGTGGGAAAGGGTGAGAAGTGCCTGGAGCCACAGGGATGGGAGGAAGCACATTTGGGATCGTGCCAGGGAGGTCCCCAGAGCGTGGCCTGGGATGGGTGTGTGCCAGGCACAGGGGATGGCACGGGCAGGGGGGTCGGGGCACTGGGTCTGGGCACACAGGGAAGGGCTGGGAGGGCAAAAGGGCGTGAGAGGGCACACGAGGGTGTGCCTGAGGTGAGGGAGTGCAGGGTCTGGGAGGTGAGCAGTGTGCAGGGCTGAGTGAGTGTGCAAGGCATGCAGGGCCAGAGGGGGGTTCACAGTGAGTGTGAGCAGGGTGGGAGTGCTCATGTAGGGATGAGTGTGAGCAGGGTGGGAGTGTTTGTGCAGGGATGAGTGTGAGCAGGATGGGAGTGCTCATGCAGGGATGAGTGTGAGCAGTTGGATTTGCTCCTGCGGGGATGAGTGTGAGCAGTTGGATTTGCTCATGCAGGGATGAGTGTGAGCAGTTGGATTTGCTCCTGCGGGGATGAGTGTGAGCAGTTGGATTTGCTCCTGCAGGGATGAGTGTGAGCAGGGTGGGAGTGCTCATGCAGGGATGAGTGTGAGCAGTTGGATTTGCTCCTGCGGGGATGAGTGTGAGCAGTTGGATTTGCTCATGCAGGGATGAGTGTGAGCAGTTGGATTTGCTCCTGCGGGGATGAGTGTGAGCAGTTGGATTTGCTCCTGCAGGGATGAGTGTGAGCAGGGTGGGAGTGCTCATGCAGGGATGAGTGTGAGCAGTTGGATTTGCTCCTGCGGGGATGAGTGTGAGCAGTTGGATTTGCTCATGCAGGGATGAGTGTGAGCAGTTGGATTTGCTCCTGCGGGGATGAGTGTGAGCAGTTGGATTTGCTCCTGCAGGGATGAGTGTGAGCAGGGTGGGAGTGCTCATGCAGGGATGAGTGTGAGCAGTTGGATTTGCTCCTGCGGGGATGAGTGTGAGCAGTTGGATTTGCTCATGCAGGGATGAGTGTGAGCAGTTGGATTTGCTCCTGCGGGGATGAGTGTGAGCAGTTGGATTTGCTCCTGCAGGGATGAGTGTGAGCAGGGTGGGAGTGCTCATGCAGGGATGAGTGTGAGCAGTTGGATTTGCTCCTGCGGGGATGAGTGTGAGCAGTTGGATTTGCTCATGCAGGGATGAGTGTGAGCAGTTGGATTTGCTCCTGCGGGGATGAGTGTGAGCAGTTGGATTTGCTCCTGCAGGGATGAGTGTGAGCAGGGTGGCAGTGCTCGTGCAGGGATTGAGTGTTAACATGCTGAGCATGCAGGGGGTGCAAGTGCTCATGGAGAGCACCAGTGCAGGTGCATATCCAGGCAAGGGGGTGCCCATGAGCTGCACAAGGTGCCACCCCCAACATCCCCAGGGTCCCCACACCGAGGTATCAGCCGGGCACAGCCCATCACTGTCCCCCCAGGGGGGTAAAGGGGCAGAATCCCAAGCTGAGCTCCCAGGGGCTGTCCTGAACTCTCCCGGTGCAGGGCCTGGCTCAAGGACAGACCCCTGAATCCTGCCCAAATTCCCATCTCAAGTGCCCAGGTGAAATCCAGACAGAGAGAGGGGCCTGCCACGGGGTGATGCCATCTCCCAGGCTATAAATAGCCCTGCCTTTACCTCCACACACAGGTAAATGTTATTTTGGGAGCTCCAGGGTGGGTGTCAGGGAGAAAGGAGCACACAGGTGGGGCACGTGCAGGACCACGGGAATGTGAGGGCATCCATGGGGAATGAGGTCATGGGAGGAGTGTGGGGTGGGAGTGTGGAAGGTGTGAGTGCCCGGGCAAGGTGTGAGGGTGTCCAGAGAGCAGAGGGTGGTGCCAGGTGTGAGTGCTTGTGCAAGGTGTGAGTGCTGGTGCGAGGTGTGAGTGTTTGTGCAAGGTGTGAGTGTTTGTGCAAGGTGTGAGTGCCTGTGCAAGGTGTGAGTGCTGGTGTGAGGTGTGAGTGTGTCCAGAGGGGTGGTGCAAGGTGTGAGTGCTTGTGCCAGGTGTGGGTGTTTGTGCCAGGTGTGAGTGCTGGTGCCAGGTGTGAGTGTTGGTGCGAGGTGTGAGTGCCCGGGCAAGGTGCGAGGGTGTCCAGAGAGCAGAAGGTGGTGCAAGGTGTGAGGTGTGAGTGCTGGTGCGAGGTGTGAGTGTTTGTGCAAGGTGTGAGTGTTTGTGCAAGGTGTGAGTGCTGGTGCAAGGTGTAAGTGTTGGTGCAAAGTGTGAGTGCTCATGCAGGGTGTGAGTGTTTGTGCAAGCTGTGAGTGCCTGTGCAAGGTGTGAGTGCAAGGTGTGCCAGCTGTCAGCTGCAGGGTGCAAGCCAGGACGGTGCATGCAGGTGGCAAAGCACAGGAGGGAGAAGAGAGGATCTGTCCCCAATGGGACAGCGATGCCACCACATCGGGGCACAAGTTGGGGGACACACAGCACCTGGCACAAGGTGTGGAGCAAGGGGAGGAGGGGAAGGGGCATCCTGTGTGACCTGGAAAGGGGAAGATGCTGCAGCCCTGTCAGCAGAGGGATGATTTCGTTCTTTGGATGATAATTCCCGGCGTTTGGGGCTGTCAGGTTCCTGGTTAGCAGCTCCCCCTCCGCGGAGCTGCTCCGTGTAGTTGACACCGCAATTGTTTTCTGAAGAGAACACGCGACTCTCTTCTTATGTATTCCCTTTCCCGGTGTTTGTATTTGCTTCAAAGTCTCCTCATCACCCTGTTTGGTGACAAAAACTCATGTCTGGAGATCAGGGTAATGTGTTGCTCTTCAAAGCCCGGGGAGGCGGGGGTTGGCAGACATGGGTTTGCTGCATTATTTACTTCCCTGCGGCACCCTGCCTCCCTGGCAGCCCCCCCTCGGGGTGCTGGGACCCCACTGGGACAGCTGGGACCCCATCCTGACAGCTGGGACCCCCATCCTGACAGCTGGGACCCCACTGTGACCGCTGGGACCCCCATCCTGACAGCTGGGACCCCACTGGGACAGCTGGGACCCCCATCCTGACATCTGGGACCCCCATCCTGACATCTGGGACCCCACTGGGACAGCTGGGACCCCATCCTGACAGCTGGGACCCCCATCCTGACAGCTGGGACCCCTCCAGGTGCTCAGCACCCCACTGTGTGCTCCGGGATGGTTGGGGGCACCCAGGCACAGGGGCAGGCAGGAGGAGTGGAGTGCTGGGCACCAGGGGATGCCAGGGTGAAGAAGCCCCCTGGGTAGGATTTGGACCCTCCCAGCTTTGGGGTCATTGTGTCACACAGTGCATGTGGCACAGGGATGAGGTGCCTTGACCTGCACCCATGGTCACCTTGGCTGGTGGCCTGTCCACTCCACTGGGGACACCGAGCACACCCAGGGGTGGACACAGCAGTCCCTCACTCAGGTGTGGCACTGCCAGGTGTGCTGGCACAGCTCCCCCCCGCTCCGTGTGTTCAGTGCCACGAGCACAGGCAGTTCTCTATCTAATTGATCAATTAATTATCTCCAGCATTCAGCTGCATATTGGTTTTAGATGAAGGGAGAGGCTAACAAGCGGATTAGGCGAGTGAGTCTTCAAGGGAGCCAGGGAGATGGGGGAGGAAGGGAGAGAGATGGGAGACAGGGAAACACGGGATGAGGGGATGAGCAGTCACTGCTGAACAGGATGGGGCTGGCAGCTGGAACTGGCACCGTGGGCACAGCTGTAGTGATGCAGGAACTGAGCAGAGGATGCTCCAGAAATGCTGATGCTGACACCAGAGGATGCTCCAGAAATGCTGATGCTGACACCAGAGGATGCTCCAGAAATGCTGAGGCAAGGGGATGCTCTAGGAGGGTAGGACTGAGGCAGGAGGAAGCTCTAAAAATGGTGACACTGAGTCAGAGGATGCTCCAGAACTGCCATGCCAAGGCAGCAGGATGCTCCACACGTGCTGGTGCTGAGGCAGAAGGATGCTCCAGGAATGGTGGGGCCGAGGCAAGAGGATCATGCTGTGCCCCAGAATCACTGAGTGTGCCCAGTGCCCACGGTGCCCTGCAGCCCTGGCTGGGCCCAGCCTGTCTCCAGCCCCTTCCCTGGCTGGGCCCAGCCTGTCTCCAGCCCCTTCCACCCCGCCCAGGATGGCTGGGGACAGGCAAGGGACACTCCCGAGTTCTGCGCACTCACTGGCAGCGCCCTGCGCCTCTGGAACCCCCAGACTGCCGAGCTCAGGCAAACACCGGCGGCTTCCCGGTGACGTTCAGGAGAAAGGACGGCATCGGTGCCACCCCCCGGCCCCGAACTCCCCCGGCCGAGCCCGGCGGTGCCGAGCCCGCGGGGATGGCCCGGGGAGGTGGCCGCGGGTGTCAGCCATGGGTCCGGAGCGGGGCTCATTAGCGCTCGGGCTGTCACTCAGGCTGCACCGGCCCCGCGGGCACTCCCAGCGCCGCAGGGACCCCTGCAGCGGGGACAGAGCCGCTGCACGCTCGGCAGCCCGTGGGGACAGCGGGAGCGCTGCACGGCTTTACCCGGCCAGCCCAGGCTGGGCAGAGCAAGGGCACGGGGAGAGAGGTGGCAGCGCTGTCCCCGTGTGTCACCCCGAGACCACGGCAGCCCGCAGCGCCCCGTTCCCTGTGCCAGGCACTGATCCCGCCCGCCAGCACGGGAGGTGACAGCCCGGAATGACTGCGGCCGAGCGGGATGGCTCTGCTCAGAGGGGAGGGACAATGGGGGGACTTTCCCTGAGCCCATCCAGCTCCACCCGCTCCTTGGAGCCCCGGCAGCCACGCGGGGCCCTCGGGGGTCCCCTGCAGCACAAACACCCCACGGCTCGGTGTCACTGAAGCGCTCCGTGCCCACACACGGAGCGAGGGGTGCACACGTACACCTGGAACTCAGCCTGGGTCAGAAAATCCTGGACTCCCAGAGTGGTTTGGGTTGGAAAGGACCTCAAAGCCCATCTCATTCCACCCCCTGCCATGGGGTCCATCTTTCCACCATCTCAGGTGGCTCAGAGAAGCAACGTCCGTGCACACATCCACACATATTCCGTGGTATGGGGGCATTCGGGAAACCCCCCAGGGGCTTGAACGCCCCTCAGCCCCCCGGAATGCTCAGCCCTGGGAGCTGCACTCAGGCACCCACAGNGGCTCTGCCTGGGCACACGAGGCGGCAGCGCATCCCAGGGGTTTTGCCAGCTGGGAATTCTGGCTTGACTCAGCTGCCCCCGGCCACCCTGCTAATCCTGCCACAGGCACAGCCACATCTGTACCACATCTGGGCACCCAGCGTGTCACACAGCACAGGAGGAGTGGAAGGAGGCGAGCCGGGCTGTGCCGGCTGCGGTGACACCGCCAAAAGGAGGAGGACGAGGAAGGGGGCAATGCCAGGCGGGACTGCGGTCACTGCGCAGCCAGGCCATGGCTCGGCTGTGACGAGGCCGCTGTGACAGCGGCGCTGTGACGCTCGTGTCGCCCGCCGGGTCCCGAGGGCAGAAAGCTTCTCCCTCGTTAGCCGCGCTCGCAGCTCTCGGGCCGCCTGCCCGCTGCCCGCAGCTGCTCCTCCTCCCCGCTGCGCCCGCCGCTTGACTCCCCGTAATTAAAGATCCAACGAGCTTTCCCGGCTGCCTGAGACGCTGGAACAAATGAACGGTAAGCGCCAGATTACAGCCCGGCTCAGCAGCCCCGCAAATCCCTTTAATGAGACGTTTAGGCAGGGCCAGCGGGGTGCCCGGCTGCCAGGGTGGGCTGGCGCGGCGGGGACGGCACCTCGGCCAGCCTGGCCCTGGCCTGGGGACAGTAGCACCGAGGTCCTGCTGGGCCAGGACCTGGGGACATCATCCCCGCAGGCATCCTGGCACTCAGTCCCTCTTGGATGGGGCACTGTGGCTCCAGCTTGTCCCACATCCCCTTTGGCTCCCACAAGTGTCCCAAGGGATGTGGGAGCAAAGCTGTGGGTGACACCAGGACCAGGCTCCTACAGGGACACAAGGTCCCAGGAAGAGGGGACAGGGCTGGTGACACTGGGACCGGGCTCCTGCAGGGACACAGGGTCCCATGGAGAGGGCTGGTGACACTGGGACCAGGCTCCTGCAGGGACACGGAGTCCCAGGGAGAGGGGAGAGGGCTGGTGACACTGGGACCAGGCTCCTGCAGGGACACAGGGTCCCATGGAGAGGGCTGGTGACACTGGGACCAGGCTACTGCAGGGACACAGGGTCCTAGGGAGAGGGCTGGTGACACTGGGACCAGGCTCCTGCAGGGACGCAGGGTCCCAAGAAGAGGGGAGAGGGCTGGTGACACTGGGACCAGNTGCAGGGACACCGGGACCCAAGAAGGGGGGAGAGGGCTGGTGACACTGGGACCAGGCTCCTGCAGGGACACAGGGTCCCAGGGAGAGGGGACAGGTGAGCCCAGCCCAGGCCTGCAGGGAGGTTGATCCCCTCTGACTGTGATATCAAAAAGTGGAAAATCCCAGTGACTGATGGGGCTGTGTGGCTGTGGATTGATGGGTGACAGAGCACGTGGTGTCACCGCTCAGCTCAGTGCCAAACTGAGCTGTTTGCTCCAAGTTTCCCTGCACAAGGAGAGGCCGGGGCCAGCACAGGGAGCAGAAGATGGATGGTGGAGCTCAGGGGTCTAGAGGGGGATTTTTCCTGCCCTGACAGATAGTTGGGAACAACACCTTCCTCTCCTCACCTTGGAAGGTGGAGGAGCGGTGAGGGGACTGGGAGAGTGCCAAGACTCCATCCAAGCATGCCGAGCACCAGGGATTTGGGCTCATCCAAGCATCCTAAAAGATGCCCCTGTCCCTCTTCTGTGACCAAAGTGTCCCCAGGGTCCTCTTTGACAGGGTCCAGGTGGATCAGGAAACACAGCCACATCCCATCTGGACTCTCACTGCACTGACTGATGTCCCCAGCTTATCTGCACTGTCCCAGCATGTCCCTGCTCCAGGGGTCATCTCCAGTGTCCCCGTGTGCCTCTCAACAGGCCCATCCAGGGCCATTTATCCCTGATGTGCATGGATGGCGTCACTCAGGGCATTGATCCCTGCTGTACCTGGGTGTCCCTGCCTTGGGACATTGATCCCTGGGGTCCCTGATCTCGGGGTTACTCTCCACATTCCTGTGCCAGGGGTTTGGTGTCTGTGGCATTCAGAGATTCTCTGCCCCATCCAGCCTGGGATCCTGTCCATGCCCAGCCCTGCTCCTTGTCCTCTGGCCACCCGAGTCCCTCCCCATGGCTGTGACATCTTCCCCTTTCCAGCTGGGAGTGGCTGGCTGAGTACCTGTTCCCAGCAAAATCAGAGGGAAGAGACCAAAGGGATCAGGGAATTCAGGTCAAACTCAGGAAGGAAAGTGAGGATGCCACACAGGAGAACAGCAACATTTTCCAACCTGATTCCAGCGATTCCAGCGTGGCTTCCCCAGCGCTGACCTGAATCTCCGGCTTGCACAGGCAGTGCCTGGCACCTCCTGGTGTCCCCAGCCCGGGGATGCTGGCACTGGGGACACGTGTGACAGCCAGGCAGTGCCGAGAGCCGAGGGTGGCGGCGCCGGGGCTGCTCCCTCCTCCCGGCGAGGGCAGCGGGCAGAGGCGGGGGCCAGCAGCATCCACCTCATGCCTTTTAATAAAACATGAATTAGGTGCCAACGCACATTAGATTCACTTCCCCGGTGACAGAAAATCAAAGGCTTCTCCCATCTTTTCTAGAGGCGCGTTCCTGATTGATCTGGAAGAAGCAGCTCAGTGCGAGGGAAGGAGTCTATACACACCGAAACAGCTCTTTAATTTCTTAATTTAATATCTGACACGTAAAGATTCTCATTAAGCCAGTCAATGAAGCCTGGAAATACAATTTTCGTGCAAACTGTCGCTATCATAACTTACACGAAACTTCAGATGGTGCCCTGTAAGCGGTGTGATTAAAACCANACCCCGCGATGGGGACTGCATCCCGCGGGATGCGGGCGGTGCTTCTGGAGCGGCAGAAGAGGCGAGGGAAGGATCCCGGGCAGCTCCCACCAGGCACAGCCTCCGCAGCGCGTCCCCGAGCCCTGGGATCTCCCCCATCGGGGCATGCGCGCCAGGGAGAGCTTCCCAAAGACACTAATTAGGCAAATTAATTCCTATTGAGTCGCAGCTCTTCGCTGCCTTAAAAGAGGAGGGGGAAATAATAAATAAAGAAGCTGCTTACTTCAGTGCCGATTAGATCCCAAATGGTGAGACAGGGATTAGACCTGAGACTGTTCTGTGACCCCACACCAGAGCCGTGCCCAGCTGGCACAGAGCAAGGGGCAGGGCTGAGGCTCTCACAGGGACACGAATCCTTCTCCTGCTGCTCGTTCCTCACATCCCCTGGTGCTGCCAGCGCCGGGCAGGGCCTGTGATTGCTGGGCTCCTTCCTCCTCCATGGGCTGAGGAAGAGGATGGTGAAGCTGTGTGGGCACAGGACACCGTCCTGGCACATGGCAAAGCCTCCAGGGTGCCCACAGGAACCACCATGAGAGGGATCTGGGCAGGGGTCCCATCCTCAGCACGGCCTGAGAAGGGATCAATCATTTTCTGCCTCTTTACCCCTTCATCCCCCTGCCCTGATCCAGCCCTGCAGAACAGTTCAGCTCCAGGGAAACTCCAGGAATCTCCCAGCAGCTGGAACAGGACACCAGGCTGGGAAAGAAAAGCCACCCCAGGGACCCTGCAAGGCTGGAGGATCTGTGTCACTGCAGTGGGAGGAGGGAAATTCTTCACAGAATCCCAGAAAGGTTTGGTTTGGGTTGGAAGGCACCTCAAAGTTCATCTCCTTCCACTGGGCAGGGACACCTCCCACCATCCCAGGCTGTTCCAAGCCCCAGTGTCCAACCTGGTCTTGGGCACTGCCAGGGATCCAGGGGCAGCCACAGCTGCTCTGGGCACCCTGTGCCAGGGCCTGCCCACCCTCAGGAGTTCCTGTGCCAGCCTTGGTGTCCATCAGAGGGGAGCTGGTGATGGGAGTGGGGAAAGGGCCCCACAGGCACCGGGGGCTGTGCAGCCCTCATGTCTCTGCCACCGGCCCAGTGCACCCCAGGGTGGTGCCTGTGGGTGTTGGGTGTCACAAGCTGTCCCCACACCCCATGCACTGCCCTCCTGCGGGGGAGGGGGCACATTCCAGCATTCCCGATGGATTCCCCAGGCACCCCAGCCAAGGTCCAGCTGCCATGCCTGGAAGCCAAAGGATGCTCCAGTGAGGTGGAGACTGGGAAGAGCCTCGAGCACTGGGATGGCTTCTGCCCCTGCAGCACAGGCTGGGGTGGCACTGGCACCACCTGAAGGTGTCCAGCTCCTTCCCCAGGATACCAGGGGTCCGTGCACCTCCAGGGCAGAGGGGGGTGGGTGAGTGGGCACCAGCAGGGTCCCCCAGCTCTGCCCCTTTCGAGTGACCTCGACTCCAACCCCTCACTGGAGACCCAACCTGCCCTGCACAGCCAGCACCCACCTCACCCCAGCCGTGGCTGCTGCACCCTGTGGGTGGCCCAGGGGCTCTGCAGGGCGCGGTGCCTGCTCAGAGCCGGCAGAGCCGCTTTCCTTGTCTTTCCTGCCCGCGTTATCTGCAGCCGTCGGAGCTGGCAGCTCCTGCCAGCGCTCGCAGCCTGACGTCGGTGCGGCTTGGAAGCGCGCGTGGCGTGTTTGATGTCAGGATTACCGGCTGGCTGTATTGTAAATGCTAAAATGAAATAAGAAGATTAGAGAAGAAAAGCGCCGCTCTGCAGCGCGCACCCGCCGATTGCATCCCGCCGGAGCCGCCGCCGGGGGCGGGGGCGCGGGGGGAACCGGCCCGCTGGCAACCAGTCCCTTCAGGAAAGGGTTAAAAGGGGCCAAGCAGCTTCCAGAGGCGCTGGTGCTGCTGCCACCGAGCCGGGGGCAGAGGTGGCCGGAGCCCTTCCCGCTCCCGGGGGTGCTGGATTCTCTGGCTCGGGTGAGTATTGATCCTTCACCCCCAGTGGGTGCTGGCAGCGCCCCCAGCCCTGCACCCCCAGCGCCAGGCAGAGCATTGGGGGTGGGCTGGGGTTGGGTGGGCGTCTGCAGCCTCGCTGGGTGGGCTCTTTGTCCTGTCCCACCCTGCTGTGTCCCCTGCCAGGAATGAGGGCACGGCCGCCTCCCAACCTTGGGAGCTGGCATTTGGGGGGAAAAGCTTGTGCTGCCTCAGAGCGGGGTGAGGACCCTCTGCAGGTCTTTGAGGGGGAATCTGGGGGCTCCCAAAGGGCAGCGTGGTGCTTTCTTCGACCCGTGGGTGGCAGGACATTCCTGAGCCCAGATCCAGCAGGGAATGGGAATCAAGGATCAGGAATGTGGGCAGCTCCTCCTGCACCTCCTCTCCCCGCACTTCACAGCCCTGCAGGAGAAAGAGTCGGAGGGAGGGAAGCAGGGAGAGCTGGCTCAGGGTCAGGCCCTGCTGAGCCTCTCTCCATCTCCTGCTGACAGCACCGTGCCCCCAGGCACCTCTGGCACCCCAGGGCCCAGATCCACGCACGCTGGGCTCTCTGTGCTCAGCAGGGCACGGGATTTCAGCAGCAGCATGATCAGTCTTGATTTTGAGCTGTGCCCTCGGCCTCAGCCTGGCAGAGCTGTGGGTTGTCCTGCTGGGCCCAGTGCTGGAGGAGGAAGAAGAGGAGGAAGATGAGCTGGAAGGCACAGCAGGATTTTCCCTGCATTTTTGTGCAGCAGCGTGTGGGGCACAGGGCTCAGCCTCACACGCAGTCCCGCATCCCTCCCGGCAGGATAAATCCTGGGCTTGCAGCTCTTCCCGCTCGGGCACGAACCTCGGCATGAAGGTGACCCCGCCCAGCCCGGGGATCCTGCAGGGATCTTGCAGGAACCCTGCGGGATCCCCGGCACCCAGGACGGGATCCCCGGCAGCCAGGACGGGATCCAGCCGCCCGTGTCCCGCAGCCAGGGGTATCCCGGGCGCTGTTCCACCTCTCACCTGATCCGTGCCAGGGAAGCAGCCCTGGAGCAGGCAGGACAGCGGGAAGGACCTTTCCCTTCCCTTCCCTCCCCGCCGCGGGGAGCAGGGGCGGGCTGGCCTGGCCCTGTGCCCGAGCCGTGCCGGTACCTTCTCCTCTCCCGCATCTGTTCCCAATCAGAGCCTCATTTCAGCCCGGAGAAGGTTTTTCTGCTCCTGCTAACGAACCCTATTGTTTCCCTGCTGCTTTCCCGAGCTGGGGGGCAGCGGCTCGGCCCTGCCGGTGCCAGCTCTTCTCAGACACGTGTGGAGAGAGCCCCGAGCAGGATCCTGCCCCACTCCCTCCCGAGAAGGGAGCTGAATCCATCCCCGGGGCACAGCGGGGAAGAAGGGGCTGGTAGCCCCCGGAGGAGGAGGGGGCTTCACCCCTTTGCCCCTCAGTTGGGTGTTGGCAGCACTCGGTGCCCGGGTTAAGGTCCCCGCAGGGCTCTGAGCAGGTGACACCCAGCACAGCACCCACGCACAGCCCCCCATGGCCCACCGCCCCAGGGCAGCGTCACCCCAGGGGGCTGCAGACCCCGCTCGCCCCCCGCATCCCTCTGGATTTGCCAGGGATGGCCGGGGCTGGCTCTGTCCCCTGCGGGGCTCCCCCTCCCGTATTGCCGCGGGGCTTCTGTTGCTTGTACGTGCAATTAATGAGCTTTAATTGCCTGTAAACACATCCCCGGCAGCGCCAGCGCTGCCATGGGAAGACGATGGAGTCAGGAAAAGGGAATGGGAAAAGGAAATCGTAGTAACTGTTGCTACGGCTGGAGCCACCGTTCCCAAACTGGGGCTGTGGCATTGCCCAGCAGCGGGCAGGGGCACGGGGATGTCACCACAGTCCCTGTGCCCCCCTCAGTGCCACCAACACCTCTGTGCCACAGCACTGAGCCACACGGGGCTCAGGCATCCCATTGAGAGTCCCCCAGCTGGGGTGGGACTGCATTTGGGGTCCCACTGAGGGGCTGGGGGTGGCGGGGAGGGGTCCCTGCCATCCCCTTCTCGTGCATTTTGGGTTCCACAGAGGGACTGTAGGNCTTTTCGTGCATTTTGGGTGCCACAGAGGGACTGTAGGTCTGGGGACAATGGGGTCCCTGTCCTACCCCTCTGGCCGTGTTGGAGGTCCCACAGAGGCTCTGTAGGGCTGGGGCAGTGGGGAGGGGTCCCTGCTCTTCCCTTTTCTCTGTGTTTGGGGTCCCAGGGAGGGGCTGGGGGTGGTGGGAAGGATCCCAGCCCTTACCCTCTGGCTGTGTGGGACACCCCACAGAGGGTCTGCAGGACTGGGGACAAAGGGGAGGGGTCCCTCGGGGTCCCTCCCTCTCTGCGTGTCCCCTCACTGGACACGTGGCACTACTGAAGCCTGCAGAGGCCGGGGCTGGCAGGAGGAGGGGGCTGTAAATGCCACTCATTGCTCAGTGCCCTGTGACTCTCCCTGCCACTGGGCTCAAACACCACAGACAGAGCATTTTAATCACCCTGGGAGATCCCTGCCCCATCAGGGCTCCTGGCCCTGCCCCTGGCACAGGACAGGGTGGCACTGGGTGTCCAGTGCTGCTCCCCGAGGTGCCACCGCAGAGCAGGGACTGATGTCACAGTGACACCACCTCTGTCCTGAGTGGGCACGGCCTGGGTGGCATCACACGGGACACATCGCTCAGCCAGGGGTGGCAGAGCTGTAGGTGCCCATAAGTGGCCACAGGACCCGGACAAGCCCGAGGAGTGGCCCAGGAAGTTCAACAACACCGAGTGCTGGAGCTGCCCCTGGGTTGGGACGATCCCAGGGTCAGTCCAGGCTGGGATGAGCAGTGAGAGAGGGACCTGGGGGTGTTGGGGGTGAGAGCTGGACCTGCCCTGACCCAGAACCCCCAGCCCTGGGCTGAGCCCCAGCGTGGGCAGCAGGAGAGGGAGGCTTCTGCCCCATCCCCTGTGCTCAGGTGAGACCCCACCTGCAGAGCTGCCCCAGAGCCTAGCACAGCACAGCAAGGAGCTGGAGCTGCTGGAGCCAGGCCAGAGGAGGCACCAGGATGAGCAGAGGGATGGAGCAGCTCTGCTGGGAGGAACGGCTGGGAGAGCTGGGATTGTTCACCTGCAGAGGAGAAGCTTTGGGGTGAGCTCAGGGTGGCCTTGCAGGGCCTGAAGGAGCTGCAGGAACACGGAGAGAGACAATTGCCAAGGGCTGGAGGGACAGGACACAGGGAATGGCTCCCACTGCCAGAGGGCAGGGCTGGATGGGAGATTGGGCAGGAATTGTTCCCTGGCAGGGTGGGCAGGCCCTGGCACAGGGTGCCCAGAGCAGCTGTGGCTGCCCCTGGATCCCTGGCAGTGCCCAAGGCCAGGCTGGACAGGGCTTGGAGCAGCCTGGGACAGTGGGAGGTGTCCCTGCCATGGCAGGGGTGGGATGGGATGAGCTTTTCCCGGGTTTCAGCTCCGCAGTCCAAAGAAGTTTGGGGTGTGGGAGCAGCGGGAGCAGCGGCAGCCGGAGCGACACCGCGCCCGCACCGGAGATAAGTTCCTGCCACGAAGTTTCTTTCCCTGCTAATTTTCTGATTAGCCCCCGTCTGATCGGCGGCAGCAGCGCTCCACGGAGCTTATTCCGAGGCGGTGTAATCTGTGTAAGCAGCGCAGGGGGCAGGGCCGGCTGAGCTCCGGCAGGCACAGCCCCGGGAGGGAATCGCTCCTCAGGGACTGACAGGCCGCCGGGAGCGCTGTGGAAATCCCTTCTGCGGATGAGCCGAGAGGATTCTCCCGCTATCCCCCTAAAGCCTGCGTGTCACCTAGTCCAATAAAAGGCATTATCGGGAAGGTGGGATTTTGTTCCGGCGTATCTGGGGCCTCCAGCCCAGCCCCGGCTCGGCGGGTTTTGCATGAGGATGGGGGAGGGTTAGGGCACGGTGGGTGCTGGGTGCTGCCTCCAGGGATGCTGATGGGGGGAGCTCCAACCCGTTTTTCATGCCTGCTCTCCAACCTGCATTTTCACTGGCCCGTGGCCACCACCCTGAAGCAGCCAGCCCTGCACCCAGGGAATGGCAGCAGGAGCCAGCACTGGATCCCAGCCCACCCACACTCCCACCTGCCTTCAGGGGGGCCTGGGCAGTTCGGGGGGCCCAGAGCAGCCGGGTGGACCTGGCATCTTTAGGATGCCTCAGCTCCATCCTGTTCCATGTGTCAGCCCAGGGTGATCCTGCCCCGGGTAACACAGCCCAGCTCTGGGGACAGCACTCCCTGGGCTGGGCAGGGAGTTATCCCTGGGGATATCTGGGTTTATCCCTGGGGATATCTGGGGTTATCCCCCCGAGAATGACAGAGCTCAGGGTGCAGGATGTCACTCTGGGGTGGTCCTGGCTGTCCCATGTCCCCAGCACCCTGCAGGAAATGCCAAATCCCCAGGGACCGGGCGTGTACCAGGGCACGGCAACAGCTGTGCCCACACCCAGAGGGGACAGCAGCCCTCACTCCTGGGCTGGCAGGGGCTTCCCTGCTGCCACCCACCCTGTGACAGCCCCAGGAGGAGGGGACCAGGCACGGGCAGGCCTGGCAGTGGCTGGGGCACCCACGCCTGCTGCGCCCGGCTAATTTACTGTGTCGCTGTACGCCGAGCCAGCCAATAACTTTGAAATGATGTGGAGATTTGCAGCCAAACCTTCTCATAAAGAGATTTAGGAGGGTGACAAAGATAATTAAACATCCTTCCCCGAGTATTGACTCGCAGCTGAAAGAGGAAAAAATAACTACATTTTTCACAGTCCTTTTAAATCATCCTGATGCCCGGCTGGGGCTCTGTGCAAATAAGCCTTGGCCTGGCAGCCGTGGGGCTGCGGGTGCCAAATCCCTGCCTGGCAGCATGGGAATGATGTGGGGGAGCAGGGAGGGAGTTTGGGGAGCCAGGGGTGGTGCAGGGGCCCAGGATGGGCAGGGAGGGATGATCCAGGGCCAAAAAAAAGGGGGATGTGAGCCTGGCTGTCCCCTGAGCAGACCTGAGGAGGAGGATTCAATGAAAACAAGGAGTAGGGAGGGCAGGAGAGACAGGAAAGGGGGGACACAGGGTCACAGCAGAGGGACAGAAGGGGAGTGGCAGTTGTTGGAGGATAGGAAGGAGTGGCAGAGGGTACGTGGGGACTCAGGAGAGGAATCACAGCCTGGCTTGGGGTGGAGGGGACCTTAAAGCCCATCTCATCCCCGCCCTGCAATGGATGGAATCACATCACCCACGGGACCTTCTGAGCCCCTGTGGTGGGACAGAGCTGCTGGGGGACCCCAGGGAGCCCACCCCACTCACTGCCCTCCACTGGGGCTCTCCAGGGCAGAGCTGAGACCAGACCTCATTGCGAGGATGAGCAGGAGAGCCCCACCCCACCCTTCCATGCCCCCGAGGGCAATGCCAGCCCCCGAGAATGGGCCTGGCAGCCACCGGTGCCACCCAGCTCTGCCAGCTGGGACCCAGCAGGGTTGGGCACCCCGGCTGTGCAGGGTCCGAGCTGCAAGGACCGTGTGGGGCAACCCCACACACACAGACCCCTCTCCTGACATCAGAAACTCCCCAAGGGGCAACAAAAGCTCCGTGTTAGAGCCGGAGGTGCCAGGTGCGGCATGTCCGTGCTGTCCCCGCTCTGTCCCCTCTCTGGGAGGGCTCAGTGTGCCTGAGCTTGACGGGCTGGGCTGCTCGGAGCTGCCAGGAGCAGCAGCGGTGCGATGGCAGCGCCGGGTGCTGGAGGAGGAGGGAAATTCCTGGGAAATTCCATCCCATCCTGTGTTTAGCGGTGAAATTTGGGGAGAGCGTCCCCCCTCAGCCGAGCTGGGGACACCAGCGTGGAGCAGCGGGCGCTGCTGGTGGCGGCAGGGCAGCCCTGCTCCCCCCTGTCCCTCGGCTTGTCCCTGTCCCTGGCCGCTCCCGGTGCTGGCAGTGTTGCTGTCGTCCGTGGAGCACGCGTGACACCCAGTGGGCGAGCGCCAGACTGCACGCGCGGGTCCCGGCACGGTGGCGCTGGCCCGGGGATGTCGCCTGTGCGGAGACAGGGTTTTCCTGCAGGGGTGGCACTGCCCGGTGGGTTTGTAGGAGGGTTTGGTTGGGTTGGATGGGGTCAGAGATGGGCAGGCCCCACAGTCCCCAAGGTTGTGGGGTCTCTCTGGGGTCCCACCAGGACCTAGTGGGTCCTGGGACTTCGGGGTTTTGGGGTCTCACTGGGGGTCTGGGGTCTCTCCAGGCACTCAGGGGTCCCCGAATCCCAGAGCCCTGGGATGTCTCCAGGGGTCTGTGGGTGTCTCCAGGGGTCTGGGGGTCCCTGGTGCTGTGGGGCCCTGGAGTCTCCCCAAGGCACCCATGGGTCCCTGCAGCCCTGAGGCTCTGGGGTCTCTCCAAGCACTCAGGGTCCCTGCAGATTCGGGGCTCAGCAGGGCTCTGGGGTCCCACTGGGGATGTGGAATCTCTCTAGGATCCTGTTCTTGTCACTTTGGGGCTTTGGGGTCGCATTTGGCTCTGTGGCACTGGGGCTGTGGATCTCCCTGGGACACCCAGGGCCTCTGCACCCCAAGGCTGTGGGATCTCACCAGAGCCCCTGTGGGCTCCTGCAGCCCTGGGACTCCAGGGCAGCTCCTGAAGTCCTGGGACTCTGAGGCCTCACTCAGCTCCAGGGGTAGCTGCAGGCCTGGGGCTTTGGAATCTCCTGCAGCCCCAGAGTGTTTGATGCCATGCACCACTCCTGGGTCAGGATCTCACTTTTCCGTGGCTCTCCTGCCTCTGTTTGTGTCCCCCAAAGACCCTGATGTCCCTCAGGTATTCACCACCTTCCTGCTCCCACCCTGGGACCATCCTCACCTCCCAGCCCCATCTGATGCTCTAACCCCTCCTGGCTGCTCCATCTGGGTTTCTCTGGCACAAGAAACTCAACCCATCTTTTGCTTTTCCTCCTGACTCTCTTGTTCATTCCCCAGGGGATGAACCCTGATGGAACAAGGATCTGAGGGGAGCCAGTGCTGTGGTTCACATCAAGCCAAAGCAGAACCGCTTTCTGTAGGAAAAACATTTTCATTCCAATTTGCAAAGGTTTTCAAAGGCAATTCTCAGAGGAGCAGGAGTGGTCGCTGTGGAGGGGATTGGATGCTCTTATGCAGCTCTGGAGAGGCTGGAAGCTCGTCCTGCTGAGGCATCCAGGCTCATTAATGGAGCTGTGAACACCCACGTGCAATGCCCTGCAACCCCACTCCCAGCATGGGAATCCCACCTCCCAGCTCTGAGTCTGGAAAGACACTTGGAGGGTTTTAAATGGACCTGGAGAATGAAAAGAGGATCAGGAGGAGGAAGGGACAAGTAGGACACAGAGAGGACAGGGCTGGGTCCTCCTCACTGTGCCCCAAGCAGGGCCCTGCATGCCTTGACCCCACCAGGCTGCACTGAGGACATGGAGGGATCCCTGGAGCTGCTGGTGTGACAGTCCCCTCTGTCATCCCCACACAGGGACAGCGGGGCCAAGAGCAGGACAGCCCAGGGAATGGAGCTCCAGCTCCCAGGATGGGCAGGGTGGGGCTGTTAGACCTCCAGGGCACATCACAAAGTTGCCTCTGAGATCAAAGAATCATCATTATCCCAGCTCAGTTTGGGCTGGAAGAGATCTTAGAGCTCATCTCATTCCACCCCCTGCCATGGCAGGGACACCCTGCACTGTCCCAGGCTGCTCCAAACCCTCTCCAGCCTGGCCTTGGGCACTGCCAGGGATCCAGGGGCAGCCACAGCTGCTCTGGGCACCCTGTGCCAGGGCCTGCCCACCCTGCCAGGGAACAATTCCTGCCCAAGATCCCATCCATCTCTGCCCTTGGGCAGTGGGAGCCATCCCCTGTGTCCTGTCCCTCCAGCCCTTGTCCCCAGTCCCTCTCCAGCTCTCCTGGAGCCCCTTCAGGCCCTGCCAGGGGCTCTGAGCTCTTCCTGGAGCCTTCTCCTCTCCAGGTGAGCACCCCCAGCTCTCCCAGCCTGGCTCAGAGCAGAGGAGCTCCAGCCCTGGGAGGATCTCTGTGGCCTCCTCTGGCCTCCTCTGGCCACTGAGGAGAAGTCAAACAAGATGTGACAGAGCAGCATTAACGTGCAGCTCCACATTTGCTACACTGCCCTTCCTCCCGTGGGGAGCTCTCAGCAGCCTCACCCAGATCCAAACCTCCAGAAGAGCCCAAGGTGGTGGTGAAGGGGTTGCTTGGAGCCCTGAGTGCCTAAGTGGGACATGGAGCCCAGCCCAGCCCTGCTGGTGGCTTGCAGGGGGACGTGATGGTGGCCAGGCAGCTCCTGGGTGGCTGAGCAGTGTTCCAGCTCGAGCACTAGCCCCACGGGCTGCTGCTCAAGGGGAGAAAGAACTTTCCATTCAAGTTTCCAGCTGGAAGAGCCAGGCAGAGAAACGTTCCACGTGTCAGGTGCAGAGCAGGGTTGGTTCCACCTCAGTGCTGCTGTGCCAGCAGCTGCTCCTTCCACGGAGCCGGGGGGGTTCCTCTGTCCCAGGGCTGCAGTGCCCTCCCTTCTTTTCCTTCTTTTCCACGCTTTGGAGCTCCACAACCCCCAGCCTCAGCTCCTGCCCACCCCACACGAGGCCTCTCCAGGCTGTGAGTGGGTGACAGTCCCCCTGCACAGGGACAGGGAAACACAGGGACAGGGAAACACAGGGACAGGGACACCCTCACACAGCCCCAGCACACTGCAGCAGCGGGGCCAGACAGCTCTGGGCCATAAATCTGCCTGGCCAGAGCTGCTCCCTGCAGCCCCAAGGCCACCCCAAGGTCCCTCCTAGCCCGCATCTGCCCCTCCCTTCCCGCTGCAGCAGCTCTTTAACCAAGCATGGCTCTGCCCCGGAGCATCCCAAGCCGGGCAGCACGGCCCCAAGGAGAGCCACAGGCAGCCTGTGCCCCAGCAAGGCTCTGAGAGCAGCTGCAGCTCTCCAGCTTCTCCCTGCTCTCCTTTCCATGAGTTTTTCCCCATTTCTCAGTGCCCAGGTGATGCTGGTGGCAGGGTCAGCACCGGGGCTGTTCCCAAACCTCACCACAGGGTGGATGAGGAGGGAATTGCACCTTTGCCTTGCAGGTGAGGCTAATCCAGGGTGAGGCGTGGGAGAGTGGCAGAGCCTCACTCCAGGTGGACTTCAAGAACCCCAAAATTCCAGTCAAGAGAAACCTCATGGACATCAACACGATGGGCAAGATAACCTCGGGTTTCAGGCAGGCTGGGAACCAAGGGGCTGGGCAGGATCCCAGTGAAAGGAACTGGGAAAAGGTCCCGGGTGAGGTTCTGGACAGGAGGATGGACAAACAGAACAAGCTGCATCCTGAGCAGCATGAGGAGGGTGGGACCCAGCCTGGGTCCTCTGTGCAGCACAGGGGAACCCCAAGCTCTGTGCTCAGGGCGGTTCCCAGTCCAGGGAGAGATGGAGGGGCTGGAAAAGGAGCAGCAGATGGTGCTGGCAGGGCTGGAGCCTGGGGTGGGAGAGAGGTGGGTGGGATCCACCAGCATCCTGCAGTGCACCAGGGGCAGAGGCAGGGACCCTCTGTAGGGCACAACTGAGACCAAGGACAAGGGACATTCCCTGCAGCTTCAGAACTGGTATTTTATCCTGGGAGGGGGCCCAGCTGTGGGACTGAGGTGGGCACATCCACCTTTGCAGGCTGGGTTAAGCCGTGGGTGACCCTTCCCGTGCTGGTGCTGTCCTGCCCAAGGTGGGAGGGGGGCTGGACTCCCCACAGGGGGCATCGAGCCCAGCAAGGGGCAGCCTCCCCCTCACAAATCCTTCCCCTTGCCATGGCAGAGCCCAGTCCAAGCCCCAGGACAGCCCGAGGGCCCAGGTGGGGTGGACTTGTTGGAGTCCAGGACATCCCTGTGGCCACCCTGGAGGGTTTGGAGACCGGACAGGGGGTCTGGGGTCTGTACAGGGGGGTCAGAGCCTCACACAGAGCCCAGGAGGACACTGCCTCTGATCCCTGCCATGGCACTGAATGCCCACAGTGTGTGAAGAATCACAAGCTGAGAGATTTCAAAATAAGTAGTATTTAGTTTATCATAGAATGTAAATGTAGAATCTGGGATTTTCAGTATCTGGGGCTGAAGAGACAAGCTGGAGGAATTGGGGAGTGGCCCCTGTGCTCCTTGTTCTTGCTCTCGTCCCCCATCTTTTGCTGAGTTAGATTTTAGAGATTGGTTTAGAGTAGAAATTACATGTTAACGTAGGTAATGGACATTGGTAAAATTTTGTAAATAAAAAGTGCATTTTGGACGGTGGTTGGGTCAGGGGTGCTGTACATGAGGTGTGGGGCTCTCTGACCCGCCCAGTCCTGCTCTGCTGGGGATGCCCTGCAGAGCTGAGAAAGAATTGAGAGATAATGAAGAATAAACAACCTTGGAAACACGGACTGGGGACTCAGCTTGTCGTCTCTACCTTCGGTGTGAAACACTCAGGGCCAAGAGAAGACGAAAAACCTGATTACCTCGGGGAACAGCAACCCTGAGGAGAATCTCAGGGAAAAGCAACCCTGGGATGCACTGGGCCGTGCCCCCGCCCCAGGGCCCGCTCTGGCCCGCATCCCACAGTGCTGCTCCTGGCATCAGCTGATCCTCGCAGCCAGCCCGTGCTGCACAGTCAGGCACAGAGATTGCCGGGGCGCCGGCGAGGGGACAGCGGGGTGGCAGCACGGGGGGCTCGGGGGGCCGGGGGCAGCGGCGCCCTGAAAGCCGAGCCACCTGCGCGCTGCTACCTGCTGAATAATAGAGGAGCTGACAGCCAGCGGAGAGAAATGTGATGCTGCTGAGCCGGCCCGGGGAGACATCCGAGCTCCCGGCAGCTGCGATAGCAACCGCAGCCAAGGAGCCTCCAGCCCCGGGCTGCCTGCAGCTCTCTGCCCATCCCGGGGTGCCCGGGCCCGCTCCAGGGGCACGGGCTGGGCCCGCAGGATGATGTGAGCTGCAGCGGGCACCGGCGAGGCAGAGCTCAAGGGCAGAGCTGGGTTTCCCAGGAGGTGAGGCAGAGGCAGAGCCTGCCCGCGCCCGGGGGGCAGCAGCAGCTCAGCCCCATGTCCAGAGGCGGGGAGATGGTTTATATCCCGGACGACTCCGACTTCAGCTCCTTCAGGGATCAGTGCGAGAGCCTGGAGGGCTGGCACTGTCGGTATAACAAGGCTGGCGTGACCGTGTGGAGTCAGGGCCAGGAGGAGAGCTGCACCGTGCAGAAAATCAAGGTAAGCAGACGCTTCCCTGCCCCAGCCGTGAGCCCGGCGGCTCACGAGAGTCCCTGGGGACTGCCCCGTGCTGGAGAGGCGCAGTCCGGCCTGCCTGGGGGTGTTTCTGCCCCGAATTCCAGGGCTGGCAGGGTTAGAGCCCCAAAGGTGCACTCCGGCTGCTCCGCCCGCTGCTGCTGCCCGCCCCGGGGCTGCCCCTGCCGGGATCCCCCAGCCCGGCCGTGTGGGCTCACGTGGTGGCTGCCCCCGATCCCGACACGGGCGGGAAGGCCCTGGGATCGATTACATTATGGAGATGGCCTTGCCGGGAGCCCCCGGAGGCGAGGCGGGCTCATGGGACACGTCCCTGGTGTCCTTTCCCGGCTCTGCCATTCTGGGGCACATTTCCCCACATCCTCACGGGATGAGATCCTGCAGGAGCCCCAGGCGCTGTTTTGGGAGGTTTGTATCTTGCATGGGGCTGGACCAGGGGTGCTGCAGAGGGACAGGGAGGTTCAGCCATCTCTCAGTTCCTCGTGGTTCATGTACACAGCCCCAGTGACACTGCTGGGTGACCCTGGGGACATCACGGGTGGCTGCAGGGTGCTGGGGGCACAGCACCCCGGTGGCCATCACAGGCTTTGGCTTCTCTGGCCAAGAATCCCGACTGCTGGGCAGGGATGGAATCTGCCAGAGTGAGGAGGGGCAGAAAATCCGACCTCCAGGACAGCCCAGCTGCTGGAGAGCAGCCAGGAGTGCCAGGGGAGGGCTGGCACGGCCTGGAGGGCAGGGAAGGCACTGGGAGGTGGTGAGCAGGGAACAACACTCTGGAAGAGGCTCTCCCTTTGCTGTCCTGAACACAGAACAACCAGCAGCACCTCTCCTGCAGCCGGGGGCACCAGGGGGAGCTGGGCACACACTGGAGCAGGAGCTGGGCACACACACTGGAGCAGGAGCTGGGCACACACTGGAGCAGGAGCTGGGCACACACTGGAGCAGGAGCTGCACTCCCGGCAGAGCTGCAGCTGCAACACACATTTCCCCTGCTGCCATGAGCCAGGGAAGAGCTTCTGCACCTGGATCAGGAGCTGGACATGCACAGCACCAGGGGGTGCTGAGGGGTCAGGCCAACACCTCTTTGAAAATCCTGGTGACTGCAGCAGGTCCCTGACACCTGGGAAAGAGGGAAATGTCACGTTCCTGTCCCAAAAGGAAGATCCAGGCCACTGTGGGCTGCTGTGTCACCTCCATCCCTGGGAAGGACACGGAGAATTGCTCCTGGAAGCTGTGTCCTGAAGGAGGAGGGTGGTGGTGACAGCAGCAAGGACCTGCCAATGGTAAATCATGCCTGAGCAGCCTGACTGCCCTGCAGGGAGAGGCCTGGCAGGTCCAGTCTTGGGCAGGGCTTTCCTGTAGCCCTGGTGCCACCACATCGGTGACACCAGGACTGGAGAAGTTGATGTTCCTCACAGTGACCAGGACGGGCTGGCAGGAACCCCTGGAGTCCAGCCAAGGTCCAGCCCTCAGCCTGGCAGAGGGGGTGCAGTTGTGTCCCCCCTGCCACTGCTGAGCCCCATGGAGAGGGGACCCCAGGCAGGTGCAGGGCAGTCAGGGACCATCACCCAGCACTAATGGGGTTTTTCCCTGCCCCCAAGAGGGCCTGGGCACGGTGCAGGGGTTGTCACTGCCCAGAGCCCCTTCCCAAAAGATGGGATGGAGGAGGACACCCAGCCCGAGCTGCACAGCTCTCTTGGGGTCGGAAGAGCCTCAGTCTGTCCATTCACTGAGGGAGCTAATTAACCCAGCGATTCCCTGAACAGCTGGAACTTTGGATTTTTCCACCTGAATTCCCTGTGGATGGGTGTGGGCTCTGTGCTTCCCCCATCACAGCTGCTGTGCCTGGCAGGGCTGTTCATCCGAGCCTGGAGGGGGACGATGGACAGGCTTTAGTGAGGAATTTGGGGGAATTCTGCGACGGCCTCTCTGTGCCAACCGGAGTTCCCAGGGTGCCCATGAGCTCAACCTGCAGCTGGAGAAATCCCTCACCCCGCAGCAGCGGCACTCCAGACCCCGGTGCGAGGCTGCAGCCAGGCAGGGACAGCAGGAGGAGGGGGCTGGGTGCCCCCACCCTCCCCCAGGTGCCCGGGGACTGCAGCACATCTCGGAGCCCGGCCGGGCACCGATCCAGCACCCGGGCACAAACCAGACCGGGGAAAGCTTGCCCGAGATTGATGGGACCTGCCAGGCTCAGGGGCCATCTCCGGTTTCACGGCCCTCATCAAAGATGCAGGGGCTCTAACGAGGAGCAGATGACATCTCCGTCCTCGCAGCGCCCAGAGGAGCAGGGCGGCCGCCGTCATCAATAATGCACGGCTGGCGGGCCGGCAGCTCCGCGGCTCCGGTTACAGCGGGCCCGACAGACAGACCCCCGGAACGGGACAGACAGACAGCCCCGAGAGGGGACAGACAGACAGACCCCCGGAACGGGACAGACAGACAGCCCCGAGAGGGGACAGACAGACAGACCCCCGGAACGGGACAGACAGACAGCCCCGGGATGGGACCGACAGAGAGCCCCCCGGGACGGGACAGACAGACAGCTCCCCAGGAACAAGACAGACAGACAGCCCCCCGGGAGCAGACCCGACAGGCCCCCGGGAACGGGACCGACAGACAGACCCCCGCGAACGGGACCCTGCAGCACTCCAGGAACGGGACCAACAGACAGCCCCAGAGAGGACTCCAC
>VXBR01011075.1:240711-257853 GCA_013400215.1 Cisticola juncidis
GCAGAGCTGAGACAGAACTGAGATAATGCCCCTGCCAGGGAGGCCTGGCAGAGCTGAGACAGAACTGAGATAATGCCCCTGCCAGGGAGGCCTGGCAGAGCTGAGACAGAACTGAGATAATGAAGAATAAATAACCTTAGAAACAGGCACTGGGGACTCAGCCTGTCTGCTCTGGCTCTGGTGTGAAACACTCAGGGCAAAGAGAAGATGAAAAACCTGATTACCTCGGGGAACAGCAACCCCAAGGAAAATCTCAGGGAAAAGCAACCCTGAGCGCTCAGGGACTGCAAACCCCAACATTTCTGGGTGCCCCAAGCAGGTCAGGATGTGGCTGGGAGCAGTGCCAGGTGTCCCCAGACGGGCTGGGGTCCCTGCCCTGCTGCCCAGCACCCTCAGCCCCTGTATCACAGGACGAGCAGCGAGTGCAGCAGCGAGGGCCGCAGCGAGGACGAGGAGAGCCGGAGCCGCCTGATGGAGCGGCTGGCACAGAGCGACTCCGAGGGCTACTCCACCGTGGAGGCCCCGCGCGGCCCCGGGTTCAGCCTGCCCGCCCACCTGTACCCCGACGAGGTCCTGGACGACCTCACCATCTCGCCCTACGCCAGCTTCACGTCGCTGTCCGAGCCCAGGCCCACCATGCTCAGTGGCTGGCTGGACAAGCTGTCCCCACAGGGGTAGGTGGAGTCACAGCAGGCTTTGGGTTTGGAGGGACCTTAAGATCATCTCATTCCACTCCCTGTTGTCCCACACCTCCCGCTATCCCAGGTTGCTCCAAGCCCCTTCCAGCTGGCCTGGAACATTTCCAGGGATCCAGGGGCAGCCCCATAGGTAAAGTCCCCTTGGGCAAGGTGAGGGGGCTGCACTGGTCACTGTGGTCCCCTTGGAAGAGGAACCTCTTGGGTACCCCAGCTGTGCTGCAAGGCCCTCTGTGCAGCCTGGGAGGAGGAGGGAGGATCTGTGAGGGGGAATCCTCCCCTTCCCAACAGTTTTTCTGCCATCCCAACAGGAACTATGTCTTCCAGAAGCGCTATGTCCGTTTCGATGGGAAGAACCTGATGTACTTCAGCAGTGAGAAGGTACCAAGGGGCAGAGCGGGGCAGGGTGGGGACACTGAGCCCAAACACATCCTGGGGAGCTGTCCATGCCCTTTGCCTCCCTCTGGCCTTCTGCAAGGAGCCAGCAGTGCTCTGCCATCACCAGGGTGGAGCAGCTGATTCCTGGAAGGCTCCCAGCACAGCCACAGGGAGCCCAGGATAGCAAGGGGCCCTCTGCCAACAGGGAGCAGAAAAGGGGAGGTCCTGCTGGAAATTGGGTCCCAGCCATGGATCCATCCCTTCCTGAATCCCCAGCACCCGCCTGGCTGCTGGTCCCCACAGGCTGTGCTGTGAGACAGCACCAGCAGAGCACCCAGGGATGTGGAGGATGTGCCAGGTCATGGCTGGGGCTCCTGGGTGGGATGTGGAGGATGTGCCAGGTCATGGCTGGGGCTCCTGGGTGGGATGTGGAGGATGTGCCAGGTCATGGCTGGGGCTCCTGGGTGGGATGTGGAGGATGTGCCAGGTCATAGAGGTGCCCTGTGGGAAGGGCAAAGGGGGTAACCCTGCCCGGGGCTCGTTCCAGGAGCCCTATCCCAAAGGAGTGATCCCACTGTCAGTGATTGAAATGGCTCGTTCCACCAAGGACAACAAGTTCCAGGTCATCACCAGCCATCGGATCTTTGTCTTCCGTGCTGAGAATGAGGGTGAGTGAAAACCTGGGCCAGGGCACACCAGCCCAAGGGAACCGTCCCTGCCTCCCTTCTCCAGCCAGAGCATCCCACAGGCTCCTCTCACCCCATCCCCAAAACGTCCCCTGCCTGCCTTCTGGGTGCTCTGCTCCGTGCCAGGGCTGTTGGGAAGGGCTCAGCCCTGCTCCCTCCTGCCTGGTCCCCAGCCCAGAGGAATGAGTGGTGCTCCACGCTGCAGAAGAAGGTGATGGAGCAGCGCCTGGTGGGGTCCCGGCCCCGGCCTGCCAACACCGCCCACTGCCAGAAGTCGGGAACCCTGGAGCTGAAGGGCCAGAAATCCAAGGTTTTTGCTGCCCTGAGCCTGCCTGAGATGTGGCTGTACAAGAGTGAGCAGGTTCGTGGCCAGAGCAGACCCCCACGTGGGATGAGAGGGATGGAGGGAGCTGAGCCAGGGCTGGTGCCAAAGGCAGAGCAGAGAGGAAACAGGAGGGCAGGAAAAAGGGAATGGCAGAGCAGGAAGCTGGAGATCTGCCCAGGGCAGCAGTGATGGGTACCAGCAGTGGACCCCCCCTCCCAATCTTCTCACTATCATTAAATTATCATCATCTCCACCAGATAGTTTGGTCCTGGTCACACCAAGCATCCCAATCCATGCCAGGACAGCTGGGCCAATGGCCATGGAATCAGCAGCAAACATCCCTGCTGCAGGGGACACTCGCAGTGACAGCTGGTCCCTGCCACCTCCCATGCTGCTGCTGCTGCTGCTGCCTGCAGAATGCCCCACTTCCTTCCTGCTGAATTTTCTTAGCCCCCCTGTTTTTACTTCCATCACCTCAGTTCCAGGTTGCCTGCTGTGCACTAAGCAGCATCAGCTCTGAGGTGCTGGCTCATGTTGATGTCTGTGTTATCAGTGTCCCTGACTCAAATCCCCAAAAGAAAGGGACATGGGAGCCACATTTCAGGGGCTGTGGACAGAACCTGCCTTCCATTTGAAGGCATAACGCATTTGCAGGGTGCTTTATGTCAGAGAGGCAGTGCAGGGGCTGGTCCAGGCAAAGCAGGGATGGGACGCTGGGGGTGCCACAGGCAGCGCTGCAGCTGCAGGCCCAACAGTGCAGGCACACCCAGGGTGGTGCATGCAGGCAGCAGAACCAACCCCGCCGTCCCTCTGAACCGCAGTTCTTCAAAATGGGCATCGCCGTGTGCTTCATCGAGATGCGCGGCTCCACCATCCGCGAGGCCAAGAGCCGCAGCTTCGAGCTCATCACCCCCTCAAAAACCTTCAGGTATCCCGGGGGAAGGGGAGGGAGGAGACGCCAGGAGCTGGGCCGGGCTGTGCAGCCCCCTGAGGCCCGGCTGTGCTGGGAGCTGCTGCAGCCCCTGAGTTTTGGCTGTGCTGGGAGCTGGGCCGGGCTGTGCAGCCCCTGAGGTTTGGCTGTGCTGGGAGCTGGGTCTGGCTGCTGCAGCCCATGAGGTTTGGCTGTGCTGGGAGCTGGGTCTGGCTGCTGCAGCCCATGAGGTTTGGCTGTGCTGGGAGCTGGGTCTGGCTGCTGCAGCCCCCTGAGGTTTGGCTGTGCTGGGAGCTGGCCCAGGCTGCTGCAGCCCCCTGAGGTGTGGCTGTGCCTGGGAGCTGGGCTGGGCTGCTGCAGCCCCCTGAGATGTGGCTGTGCTGGGAGCTGGACCGGGCTGCAGCTCCCTGAGGTGTGGCTGTGCCCCCAGCTTCGTGGCGGAGTCGGAGCGGGAGAAGCGGGAGTGGATGGAGGCGCTGCAGGAGGCTATCGCTGAGATGCTCTACGACTACGAGGTGGCTGAGAAGATCTGGTCCAACAAAGCCAACAAATACTGTGCTGACTGCTGGGCTCAGAGTCCTGACTGGGCATCCATCAACTGGGCTCCAACATTTCCAAGGTGCAAAGCCTGAAGCTGGACACCAGCGTCTGGTCCAATGAAATCGTGCAGGTGAGACACTCTGGGATGCAATGAAATTGTGCAGGTGATGCACTTCGGGGTGCAATGAAATTGTGCAGGTGAGACTTGGGGGCAATAAAATTGTGCAGGTGAGACACTTGGGGTTGCAATGAAATCGTGCAGGTGAGACATTCAGGGGTGCAATGAAATCATGCAGGTGAGATACTTGGGGGGGGGAAATGAAATTGCGCAGGTGAGGCACTCAGGGGTGCAGTGAAATCATGGAGGTGAGCAATGCGGGTGCAATGAAATTGTGCAGGTGAGGCACTTGGGGGTGTAGTAAAATTGTGCAGGTGAGACATTCAGGGGTGCAATGAAATCGTGGAGGTGAGCAATGTGGGTGCAATGAAATTGTGCAGGTGAGGTACTCAAGAGTGCAATAAAATCATGCAATTAAGACATTCAGGGGTGCAATGAAATTGTGCAGGTGAGGCACTTGGGGGGGCAATGAAATCATGCAGGTGGGACACTTGGAGTTGCAATGAAATTGTTCAGGTGAAGCACTTGGGGTTGCAATGAAATTGTGCAGGTGAGGCACTCAGGAGTGCAATGAAATAATGCAAATAAGACATTCAGGGGTGCAATGAAATTGTGCAGGTGGGACACTCAGGGCAGGGCATGGTGTGCTCAGGGGCCAGGCTGCTCCCCACGGTCTCCCTCAGGAACCCTGGGAATCCTGCTCCTCCTGCTGACCCTGGGGTGGCCATGACCGTGGGACTCTCCCACAGCTCTTCATCGTGCTGGGAAATGACCGAGCCAACCGGTTCTGGGCCTCTCGGCTCCCCCCCTCCGAGGCCATCACCGCGAACAGCGCCGCCGAGCAGAGGCGGGACTTCATCGCCCGCAAGTACCGGGAGGGGCGGTACCGCCTGCCCCACCCCAGCTACGCCACGCAGGAGGAGGTGCTGCAGGTAGGGCACACCTCGAGGTGCTGGGAGCCACCCCAGAGCACCTGGGCCGAGGTGCCAGCACCTCCTGCCTGGCTGTGTGCACTCACTCCCTCATGCCAGGCAGATTTTGGGAGGTTGTGCCCTGCTTTGGCTGCCTTGCAGCAGCGCTGGGAGGGGGCTGGGGTCTCCATGGGGCAGGACGTGGTCCCTGAATGTGCCTGTTTCACTGCAGGCACTGTGCACTGCAGTGGCAGGACCAGCCCTGCTCAAGACCATCCTGCAGTTCTTCTCATCCGCAGAGGCTGCTCTGGCCTCTGACCCTGCTGCCAGCGAGGCGGCCCCAGGGCCCGACCTTTGGTGGGGACCAGAGAGCAAAAGGCCCAGGAACCTTTCAGGTAACGAGGACCCTCCAGCTGTGGTGTAGTGGAGGAAACTCCTCTTTGCTGCTGGCCCTGCCCCTCCTGGCATGGCCAAGGCTGGGGACACTCAGGGTGTCCCTGGGGGACCTGCCCTGTTTAAGGATTCCTCTGGAATCAGCGGGTTCCTCTGCAGTCCCTGTTTAGGGAACCCCATGCCTGCACACCCCGTTGCCTACACCTGCACGGGTGGGATCTCCCTCTGGTGCCCACAATTTGGTGGGTCCTGCTCCCACCCCACCCTCAGCCCTGTGTCCCACAGGGAGCCCCCGCACGCGGGACCCGGGCCCAGAGGGCGTCTACAACGAGATCACCCAGCCTGTGACCCACAGCGGGTACCTACACCGGGCCACGGCGCCCCCAAAGCTCCCAGGGGCCAGGAAGAGCAAGGAGGGTAAGTGTGGGCAGCTGAGGGGGCTGGCAGGGGGTGCTCACCCAGTGCCACTGACCCCCCATCCCTGCAGACTTCCAGCGCACATGGTGCTCCCTGGAGAGGGCCCTGCTCTTCTTTGAGACTGAGAAATGCACTGAGCCCCTGGGCCACATTGACAGCGGGGATCTCATCTCCCTGGGGGTCAACAGAGCCCACCAGGCACCCACCAGCCCTGGCCCCACTGAAAGGTACCCCCAGCCATGCCCCCAGTCATGCCCAGAAAGCGTGGGGCACACAGAGAGCAGGGCTGGGCTCCCTGCTTGGTGCAGGGGCTGCTCTGGCTCTGGGGACAGGGACAGGGCTGTCCTCATGGGCTGGTTCATCCTCTGCAGGTTTCGCTTCACCCTTGAGCTCTTCCTCACTGGGGAAAAAGTGCAGCAGCTGGGCACTGATGGGCCTGAAACGCTGCAAGCCTGGGCCAGTGCCATTGGCAAGGTGAGCCAGCCCCAGTGTGTCCCCAGACTCTGTCCCTGCTTCCCCACTGTGATTCCTCACGGCTCCCCATACTCTCCATCCGCTCTTGGAAGCACTTTCCTCCCTTTTCAGGGGCTCCCAGGGTGATCTTCCCCCTCCTCATGGGGGTCAGCCCTCGGAGGTGGAGCCCCATCTTCCCCCCACTCATCTCCTGTTCCATCCCACAGTGGTTCACCCCCGTCAGCTGCCACTGCCTGCTGGGCTACGAGTTCCAGCGCGTGGGCCAGCTGCGCTACAAGTGCATGCTGAACCCCGAGCGCTGGCAGCGCGCCTTCTTCATCCTGCAGAAGAGCCACCTCTTCATCTGCCCCGCCGAGGAGGACGGGGCCGAGGACAGCATCAACCTGCGGCGGCTGCAGGAGCTCAGTGAGTGCCGCGTCACTCGCGGGACAGGCGCCACACGGTGGCCGTGCACAGCCCTGACCCCTCGGCTTCTCGCCCCGATGCAGGTCTGGTTCCCCCCACGGACACCCCGGAGAAGAAGGAGCTGCTGGTCCTGGTGGAGATGGGGAGGTGAGTCCTGGCCGTGGGGGTGGTGGGGGATGAGCCAAGCAACCTCGGCATTGCTGCCCAGGCAAAGGCACTGCTGGGTGGGCCGATGCTGGTCCCAGTTCCCTGGTGGGACAGCAGGGCTGTGACTGAGGGGCTTGCAGAGGTTTTTGGGTGGGGTAGGGTATCTCTTGGCTCAGCTGGCCGGCCCTTGCTCCCTGTCACAGGCAGGAGGGGATAACCTGCCCCTGTGACAACCCTCATTCCCTCTTTTCTGCCCTTGTTGTTCTCAGGACGTTTTACCTGCAGGGCTTGTCGCGGGCGGACTCGGCAGCGTGGTACAGTGACATCCAGGCGTCAGCAGGGGGCCGGGGCAACGCTCTGAGGGACCAGCAGCTGAGCCGGGGGGACATCCCCATCATCGTGGACTCCTGCATCGCCTTCATCACCCAGTACGGTGAGCCCAGCACAGCCCAGCGCCCCGCAGCACCGAGGGATGGCCGAGGGATCCAGGCAGGAGGCACCACCCTGCGGCTGTCGGCTCCACGAGGGATTCTCTGAGCAGGACCCGGCCCCTGTGACCCCCTGTCCCTGTCCCAGGGCTGCGGCACGAAGGGATTTACCGCAAGAACGGAGCCAAGTCCCGGATCAAGGTACTGATGGAGGAGTTCCGGCGCGACGCCCGCAACGTCAAACTGCGCATCAGCGACAACTTCATCGAGGACGTCACTGACGTGCTGAAGAGGTTCTTCCGGGAGCTGGAAGATCCCATCTTCACCCTGGAGCTGCACCCGCAGTGGAAGGAGGCTGCAGGTACCTCCTTCACCCAGCCCTGCTCCACACTGGGCTCCCTGGGGCCACTCTGGATGGGGTCTTGGTGCCAGCCTTGGTGTCACCTCTGGATCTGCTGGGTTCAGCAGGGATCTGGTTTCCCTCTCTGCAGAAATCTCCTCGAAGCCGCAGCGCTTGGAGCGGTACAAGGAGCTCATCCATCGCCTGCCCCGCCTCAACCACAAAACCCTGGCCGCGCTCATCGGGCACCTCTACCGGTCAGTGGGGCCCTCCCCTCAGGGTCCCCTGGTCCAGCCAGCACCCTGGGGTCTCCCTGCTGCCCAGGGAATGCTGGCTCCCGTCCCTAAGAGATAGGAGGTGCTGGAACATGTCTGGGACACCTTGAACATTCCCAAAGTCATCCTGCAGCAAGGGGGAGTGACAGGAAGTTTGGGATTAGGGGACACAGTCCTCTAGGATGTAAATGTCATCCAGGGCTCCAAAAATACAGAGAACACTCAATTCCCATCTTGAGTCACAGTTTGAAGTAGCGCTGTTGTCTGGTTTGATGGCAGAGGGAAGTTCTCAAAACAGGAACTGCCCAGTTTGAAGTTCCCACTGCTGAGAGGCTGGGGACACCCAGGCTGTTTCTCAGGGGAGTTTGTGTGAGGCAGAGGAGGGTGGCTGGGGCTGAAACCCCACCCTGAGCAGGACCAGCCCCTCACCTCTTCACTCCTTGTGCCAGGGTGCAGAAATGTGCAGACCTCAACCAGATGAGCACCAAGAACCTGTCACTGCTCTTCGCACCCAGCCTCTTCCAGACTGATGGCAAAGGGGAGCACGAGGTGAAGGTGATGGAAGATCTCATTGACAACTACGTCAGCATCTTCAATGTAAGCAGGGACTGCAGCCCCTCCCTGCTGGGGCTGATCCAGACCCCCTTGGGTCCTCCCACACCGCCCACCTCTGCCTCCCCTGTGTCCCTCCATCCTGGCCCTGTGTCCTCGCTCCACACTGACCCTGTGCACCCTTCCTCTGGCAGATTGATGAGGATCAGGTATCCCAGATGGATCTGGAGAACAGCCTGATCACCACCTGGAAGGACACCCAGGTACTGGGAATGGGCCTGTTGGCCCCCACCACATCAGGGACCCCATGGCTGGGGGGACTGACGGGAGGATGGGGACACTCCCAGCTGCCCACCCTGGGCCCCCACTGTCCCATATCCACATTTGGGATAGGATATTCTCCCTCTTATCTCTTATCTCTGCTGTGCCCATCACCGTGAGGGTCCTGCCCAGTGGAGAAGCATCCCCACCTTCCCAGGAATCCATCTCCAGCCCCTGGGAAGGGGGGATGTGCTGAGCACCCACACCAGCACCACCCCAATGCCACCCGCTCTCCCCGCAGCTCTCCCAGGCAGGGGACCTCATCATTGAGGTTTACCTGGAGCAGAAGATGCCCGACTGCTGCGTCACCCTGAAGGTGAGTCCCAAACCAGGGCTGTGCCTGCAGGTGGGGAGGGCACAGGCTCCTGGCGTCCTTGGGGCCTGTCCTGCACCACCCAGCTCAGCTGCCCGTCTGTCTGGCCCCAGGTGTGAAGCTGGGAGCAGATAAAGATCGGGGGCTAAAGAACGGGGTCCGACCCAATGTGGGTGTATAGGATGTTCTCCACTTTATTCCTTGAGATGGTGGGTTAAATACAGACAGAATAGTTTACAGTAACAGGTGCATTCTGTTGGCAATGAGAGTAAAGAAATATGCAAACAATCTAGAGTCAAGGCAGCTACGGTGTTTCCATCCTGACTACCTCAGCTAAAGCATGTGCACACCTTAACTGAATTTCTAACTGCGCCACAGGCCCATCCACTATTTCATGGGCCCACATCTGAGGCCTAGCAGACCTAAGGCCCAGTTTAGGATAGCTCTACCTTTATTTTATACTACTACAAGGTGTCCCCCTCGATGACAGCAGAGGAACTGACCAACCAGGTGCTGGAGATGCGCAACGTGGCCACCAGCCTGGACATCTGGCTGACCTTTGAGGCACTGGAGAACGGGGAGCTGGGTGAGCACGGGGGTATGGACCAGGGGGATGCTCCTGGCATGGCCAGGGGGAGGTGTGGGGTATGGGGGGTGATGTTCTGGTGGTGGCAGAGGGGACAGGAACTGGCACAGGGAAGGGGCACAGTGGTGAGAGTGTCCCTGTGTCCCCAGAGCGGCCCCTGCACCCCAAGGAGAAGGTGCTGGAGCAGGCCTTGCAGTGGTGCAAGCTCCCGGAGCCCAGCGCCGCCTACCTGCTGGTGAGGAAGGTGCCCATCGGCGAGGGCGGCTGTCTCTTCACAGGTGAGACAAGCACAGAGAGACCCTGCCCCTCGGGGTGTCCCCAGAGGGGGACAGCTCTGCCTGGGCTTCCCCTTGCCCTGCTCACCACCCTGCAGCCATCAGGGGTGCATCACTGAGACCCACCCCCTGCAATCCCACCCTGCCAGCCCCCCTGACCCTCTTGTGCCCACACTGGGCAGGTGCCAAGCGTGAGACCCCCAAGTGTGGGCTGCTGAAATGCCGTGAGGAGCCCCCCAAGCTGCTGGGGAACAAGTTCCAGGAGCGTTACTTCGTCATCCAGGACAGGAGGCTGCTGCTGCTCAAGGAGAAGAGGGTACCGGGGATGCTGTGGGACGGACCTGAGCCCCGGGGGCGGGAGGAGAGGCAGGGAGGAGGAGCCTGGGGACAGCAGCGGCGCAGTGGTGACTGTCCTGCTGGCGGGGTGGCTGCCACCAAGCCGGGCTGACCCACTGGATGTCCTTTGCCAGAGTGTCAAGCCAGAGCGGGAGTGGCCCCTGGACGCAGCCAAGGTTTACATGGGCATTAGGAAGAAGCTGAAGCCACCAGCTCAGTAAGTGGGACCTTCCCAGGCATGGCACTGGCAGATACCCATCCCTCAGTCCCTGCTGCCACCACCCAAACCCGGCTGCTGGAGCACACCAGGTTCCACCTGGACCCAAAGCCTGTGCCCATGGGGCGAGCTCAGCCCCCTGCCCCACTGCCAGACCCCGGGCTGTGTCTGAGCTTGGCAGTGCTGCCCCACAGCCTTGTGTTCCTTTCCAGGTGGGGTTTCACACTGACCCTGGACAAGCAGCAGCTGTGAGTACCTTCCCCTGCTGTCCTGGGGCTGGGAGAGGTCGAGATCTGTCCCCAGTTTCAGTGGGAGTGGGACAGCCAGGGACAGTGTACAAGGCCCTGGGGTCAGGGCAAAGATGGGGCACGTGAGGGGCAGAGTGGTGGGGCCACATTGTCCCTGGCACAGGATGGGAGCAGGCTCCAGGGGCCACCCATGTTCCTGCCACACAGCCTTCCTGCCTCCCCACCCAACCAGCACCCCTGGGTGGTGCCCAAAAAGCTCTCACCTTGCCCTAAAGCAGCAATTTGGGCATGCAGAGATTTTTGGAGATTTAGCCCTATGGGATGTTGATGAACCTTAGAGCCCCAGGCTCACAGACAAGGTGACAAGGGGACATGGGCCCCACTGTCCCCACTCCCTGGCAGCTTCTCCACTATTTGCTCTGCAGGTACCTGGTGTGCTCAGGGCAGGCTGAGCTGTGGGACTGGACCACCAGCATCCTCAAGGCTCAGGTGAGTGCAGGCTGCTCGTGCCACCCAGCTGGGCAGGGCTGGGGCTGGCAGGGCATGACCCTGTCCCCACCCTGTCCCTGTCACAGCACGATGACCTGCGCCCCGTGGTGCTGCGCCGCCGCTCCTCCTCCGACCTGGCCAAGCAGAAATTCGGGACGATGCCGCTGGTGCCCCTGCACGGGGACAGCACTGATGCCACCATGCTCTCTGCCAACCAGACCCTGGTAACGCCCCTGCTGCTCCCCCTGCCCTCAGATGCCCCTGCACCCATCCTGGTCCTTGTACCCATCCCAAGTCCCTGTGCCCGCCCTGGGGGTGGAGAGGCTGGTGCACCGACGGGTGCTGTGTGTGCTGTGTGTGCTGTGTGCTGTGTCCGTGTCCGTGGCAGCTCCGTGTGCCTGCAGGCTCCTGCAGGCTCCTGAAGCCTCTGCCCCTCCCCTGCCTGCCCAGGCACCCTCTCTGTGCTCTCTGTGCTCACCCCTGTCCGTCTCCTCTGTTTCTAGCGCCGCCTGCACACGCGAAGGACTTTGTCCATGTTCTTTGTAAGTACCTGCACTCGTGGAGTGTCTGCTGCTGGCTTTGCACTGTGCCAGGGCTCACCTGCAGCATCCCATGGGCACTCCAGGGGTGCCCACCTCGTGTGGCAGACGAGGGCGTGCTCACTGCTCTGTGTGTCCCCAGCCTGGGGATGTGGGTCCCAGTGTGGGCAGGCCAGACCACACCAGTCCAGCCCAGTTCCCTCCCCTGGTGGGCACACATTGCCCATAGGGTATCAGTGGAAGAAATGTGGGGAAAGAGATGTAGGTGTGCCTTGTCATCAGGTTATTTCCAAAAAGGCCACTGGGCTGGGCCTCATCTCACCTGGCTTTGTGCTCTGCATGGCATCCACCTGCCCACACCACCCTGGAACCTTCTGCCAAGGGGTGCTGGGTTGGTGGCATGGGCCATGCCCAGGCAGGGACCAAAACTGCCCCTTCCTCGGCCACAGGGAACAAAGGGCAGCAGTGCCTGAGCCAAGGGACCTGGAGGAGGGCGAGTCCCCTGCAGGTATCAGCCCCGTGGTGAGGGACAAGGACCCCCAGGCAGTGCAGGGGGGCATGGTGAGGGCAGACAGAGGGGTACAACTGAGCTGTGTGGGCAGTGCCCCTCACGCTGCCCCCTGCCCTCCCCAGCCCATGAAGATCCACCAGGACTCCCTGGAGGAGCAGCAGGAGAAGGAGGCAGACGCTGATCCTGTCTACGAGGAGGTGGGGAACTTCCCCGAGCTGGCGGCGCTGGACCTGGGGCAGGGGCTGCTGGCAGAGCTGGTGGCTGTGCCCCCCGTGGACAGGTCCAAGAAGCCGTCCCCGTTCCCCGAGCAGCCTCCGGCCACCGCCCTGCGCTCCTCGCTGCCCGCCAGCCCCGCCCACAGGGTGACAGCGCCCTCTGTCACCAAAGCCGTGTCCCTCGAAAGGGGCTTGAACTTGGAGAACAACAAAGCTCCAACCCCGGGGCTGAGACCCACCCAAACATCCTCTCTGGAGAGGAACGTGGAGCCTTCCCTGGCGCTGGGCAGGGACTGGGAGCAAGCAGCCACACCGGGGAGCAGCCCCACGGCAGAGACCTCCCCGGAGCTGCCCAGTAAGAGGAGCTTGCAGTCTCCCTCACAGATCAGTGACAAACTGATCCAGGAGCTCAGCAGTGTCATCCTCAGGAAGGGCGATGGCCAACCCCCGGGGCCGGGCCAGCCGGTGACGTGACCCGCTGTGCCAGAGGGGTGGCCACCGACCCGGGGCTCAAGTCGTGCCCGGTGGCAGCGATGATGGGTACCCCAGTGGTGGAGATGATGGGTGCCCCACACTCCACATCGTGGAACCCCCACCCTCCTCTTCCTCCTCATCCCGGAGCCAGGCTGGGATCGGGAACCAAAGGGACAAGTGGCATCCAGGGTGTTGGGCCGTGGTACCCCCTCGTGGGAGGGCTGGGACTGCTGCCACTGTGCTCTTGCTTGTGTGTGGCACTTCTGTCATCGAGCCCAGCATGGAGGGACGCAAGGAAAGGGGAAAACAAAAGCAGGAACGTGGTGCCTGCCTGTTTTGGCAGCACGGCACCATGCCAGGCAGGGGCATGGGGTGCCTGCCAGCACCGGGGAACACAGCGGGTCCCCTCTCCAGCACTGGGCCTGCAGGGCAGGCCAGGACACCCAAGCCACCCCCCCTTCCCTTCTTGCAGCCACTGTGGTGTATTTTGGGGGGAAAGGGGGAGCAGCAGGAGCAGGGCTGGCCGTGTGTGCCTAGCGTGTTGTCCTGGCGATGGAGGGCAGCCCCTCCTCAGTGAGTGTTTGTGCCTATTCCTGCTACCAGCAGGGAGAAATAAAGGTTTATTTGTACTCTGGAGGGTTTGGTCACTGCAGGAGGAGCTGTGAGGGATGCCAGGGTCTGGCAGGTGGGGAGATCGGGGTGCAAGGCACCGAGCTGGGGGTGCCATGGGATTGGGCAGCGCCGGTGTCATCAGGGGAGGAAAAGTGAGGCAAAATCCTCGTGAACCTCAGATCCAGGTGAGGTTTCTTGTCCAAGTCTATTGCCAGCCCTTCGTGGTGGGCACACTTCAGGCTCCCCCATGCCCAGGGCAGGGGGACACAGCCTGGCAGCCCTGGCTCTGCCCGCTGGACCTCAGGGGCAGCCCTGTCTTGTCCGTGGACTTCCCCGACGAGGCCTCGAGCCCCCGCAGGCAGCGGCCTCCTGCATCCCGCACCCAGCCCCGAAAATCCCGGGAGGAGTAGAAGTAGATGAAGGGATCAAAGCAGTTGTTGCAGGCGCTGAGCACCAGGACCAGGGCGTAGGAGATGTAGGTGCTGTTGTTGCAGCCCATGGGCTCCAGCAGGGAGTGGATGAAGAGCATCACATTGCTGGGCGTGAAGCAGAGGATGAAGACCAGGAGGACCAGGGCCAGCACACGCACCACCTGCCCGTAGCTCCCACCCTTGGCCAGCAGCCGTGCCAGGATGCAGCTGTAGGAGACGGTCATGAGCACAAAGGGCAGACCGAATCCCAGCCCCACCAGGGACAGGAAATAGTAACCAAAGAACCTTTGGGTTTCCTTGTCTAGCACATCGTGGCACGTCGTGATGTTCAGGCTGGAGATAAAATGTGTGTGGGAGCGCAAAAGCAGAGGGCTCATGCCCAGCCCCACCACCAGCCAGATGCCCACACAGATGCCCACCTTGCCCCTCATCCACGTGGAGCCCTTCCACAGGAATGGGTGTGCTATGGAGATGTAGCGCTCCAGGCCGATGCAGGTGAGGAAGAGGATGGAGCTGTACATGTTCCCGTAGAAGAAGGCCACCATGGCGCGGCACAGGTAGTCCCCAAAGAGCCAGTGGTTGCCCAGGAGGTGGTAGGAGATCTTGAAGGGCAGCAGGAGGACAAAGAGGAGGTCGGCCACGGCCAGGTTGAGCAGGAAGATGGTGCTGGAGCATCTCCTGAAGTTGGTGACCAGGACCCAGCAGGCCAGAGCGTTGGCTGGCAGCCCCACCAGCAGGACCACGGAGTAGAGGGCAGGCAGGAGGAGGGTGCTGAGGGTGCTGTTGAGAAAAGCTTCCTCAGAGGCCTGGGAGCACACGTCCTTCTCCTGGGGAGTGAGGCGGATCAGGGATCGCCCTTTGCCCGGCCCTGTAGGGACACAAAAGCATCAGACTCAGCCGGGAGCAGGAGCTGCCACCCCTCCCTGCAGAGCCACCACTAAACACAGGAGGTGACATCTCCCTGTCCCATGGCAGGGGAGCCCCCCATATCCTGCTGCCCTCACCCTGCAGGGCTGTGCCACATCCTGTGCCAGCCACCACCGCAGCAGTGCCAGCCCAGCTGGGTGCCCTGCTCTGAGCCCAGACGGGCTCTGCTCCCACATCCCTGGTGCTGTTGATGTCCCTTGTCCTGCCCAGCCCAGCACAATGGGATCAGGAGGGCAGAGGGGACACCCACAGCAGCACGGGGTTGGGATTATCCCAGCCATCTCCCCACCACGGGCAGAGACATCTCCTCATTTTCCCACAGTCGGGGGATTTTCGTTGTGTGCAAAGAACAAAAGTGAAGAACAGGAAGGCCCCAGGACATCAGAGAAACAACTCAGGATCAAATCCCTTTTCTGGCTTGCTCGGAAAATACCCAGACAGGCTCTGCACGTCAGCTCCAGAATTTCTATCCTGATGGTCCCCAGAACACCCTACCCTGGGGGGCTTTGGTTACATCCAACAGGCCTCCCACAACCTCTGTCCTCTCTCCACATCCAGGGGATGGAAAATGCAGGTTACGAGAGCAGTAATCTGAATTTTGCTGCCGAAAGGGGAAATACTGGCTAGGTTTCAGGTCTCCACTCAGATTCTCAATACAGACACTGAAGGAAGGCAGCACAGCAGGGCTCCAAACTCTCCCTCTGACACCCAGCAATGTCCTATAAGTGTCATGGGGCATGATATTGGGGTGTCCCAGTGAGGTGTCCCTGCCCCAGCCCATCACCCCCAGACCCACCAAGACACTTACCTGAGGAGGGTTGGGCAGCAGAGCCAAGCCAGGCACAGCTGAGCAGGAGGGTGACACAGGCAGCGGCAGAACCGGGTGACATCAGGCAGGGCATCTCTGCGGAGTGGCCACTGCGCCAGCTGGGTCTGCACAAATGTCTGGTGACACAGAGGGACTGTCACCAGACCCTTTCTCTGCTGACACCCCCACTTCGTCTCCACCACGTCACACCAACATCCGGACCGCAGCCCTGCGGTGTGTGCAGACAGACTGGAGCATGAGGTGTCCGCCAGTGGTCACCACCACCCAGCATCTGGGGGAGAATTTCCAGCTGCCATCACACAGCTGCACATCGAGGGAGGAGGAAGTGGGCAAGAGGCAGCTGGAGGCAGACAGGAGAACCACAGAGCAAACATGGAGCTGTTTGTGCCATCTGTGGAACAGGAAGGTGGCAGCCGGTTCCCAGACTGGTGACATGTGGCCCTGCCCCAGTGCAGCTCTCCAGGGCACTGGGCATCCTGCCTGCCCGGCCCTGCCAGGACCAGACATGCCCAGGATCCATCACTGGGACCAGGCTGACAAGCTGGTGTCACAGATGGGCCACCCTGCATTGTTCCCTTCTTGTCACCAAAGTGAGCAGCTGGGTGACCTCCAGTGCATTTTTCCGGCTAAGAGGAAAAACAGAGGCAGAGACACATGCCCAGCCCAACCTCGTGCATCATCACACACCAAGGGGACCAGGACATGTGCTGCCAACCCCACAAATGTCATGGGAAGGGGAAGAAGGGGACAAATGGGACAGTGGGAACAGCCACGAGCTGTGGGGGAACAACTGAGAAAAATCTGGACAGAAAGAGGAATGAGAGATTACAGGGATGGGAAAGGGTTGAGAGGTGAACAGAGGGACAGACTGGGACCGGCTGGGGGACCTGCATGATTCCAGGTGGCCCCCACTGAATGCCACTGCTCAGCTCTGTGCATGTGTCCCCATGGCAAGGTCCTGCCAAGCCAGGGCTCTGTGTCCTCCATGTGATGTGGGACCCCACACACCCCTGTGCTGGGGGCTGTCCCCTCAGTGTCCCACATGTCCCCTCATCCCAGGACAGTGCCTCAGCACTGACCCACGTGTCACCACATCCTGGGACGGGTGTCCTCTGTGTCCTCGTGCACAAGGACTGGGTCCTGGTGATCCCAGTGCTGTGTGCCCCAGCACTCCCCATGTCCCCATGTCCCCCTGCCCAAGGACAGTGCTCCCCATCACCCCATGTCCCTGTGGTCCTGTGCCCCCACATCCCCATCTCTCATATCCTGTGTCCCCGTGTTACCCATGTATGTCCCTGTCCTCCTGTCTCCTTGTATCCACATGTCCCCAGGTCCCTGTGTCACATGTCCCTGTGTCCCCGTGTTCCTGTCGTCTCATGTCCCCATGTCCCTGTCTCCCGTGTCTCCATGTCTCCATGTCCCTCCCTCTCATATCACTGTGTCCCCATGTCCCTGTCTCCCGTGTCTCCATGTCTCCATGTCCCTCCCTCTCATATCCCTGTGTCCCCATGTCCCTGTCTCCCGTGTCTCCATGTCTCCATGTCCCTCCCTCTCATATCCCTGTGTCCCCATGTCCCTGTCTCCCCGTGTCTCCATGTCCCTGTATTCCCATGTCCCTGTGTCCCTGTCTCCCTGTGTCCCCTGTCCCCGTGTCCCATGGCCCCGCCCACACGTGCAGCACTGACCGCCAGGCGGCGCTGCAGCCCCGGGGGGCGGGGCTTGCTGGGGCAATGGGTGGAGCTTCCCGCCCGCGCGGGAAAGGGGGAGGGGCTGAGGGCGGGGCCGTTTGGGGGCGCGGTCTGGG
>VXBR01011075.1:298133-313762 GCA_013400215.1 Cisticola juncidis
CTCCTGTCTCCACAGGCTGCCTGGAAGCAGGATGGAGTCAGGATGGAGCTCAAGATGGGCTCAGGATGGGCTCGGGACAGAGCTCAGGATGGGCTCAGGATGGGGTCAGGATGGAGCTCAGGATGGATCTCACGATAGGCTCAGGATGGAGCTCAGGATGAGGTTCAGGATGGGGCTCAGGATGGGCTCAGGATTGAGCTCAGGATGGAGTCAGGATGGGCTCAGGATGGGGCTCAGGATGGGCTCAGGATGGGGNAGGATGGATCAGGATGGGCTCAGGACGGAGCTCAGGACAGAGCTCAGGATGGGCTCAGGATGCAGCTCAGGATGGAGCTCAGGATGGAGCTCAGGATGGAGCTCAGGATGGGGCTCAGGACAGAGCTCAGGATGGAGCTCAGGATGGGCTCAGGATGAAGCTCAGGATGGGCTTAGGATGGATCAAGATGGGCTCAGGACAGGGCTCAGCTTTCAGCCCTTGCCAGGCTCCCCAGACCAGAGGGACTTTCCTGTTTTCATTGTTCAGGACACCGAGATCTGTCCTTGTTCTTTCTTTCCTTCCTGCCTGTTCACGCTCAGGAGGGGGAGGTGGCTGCCCCAGGTCCGTGACCAACAAATCCTGGCAGCAGCTCCTTCCCCAGCTGTGCAGAGCCCCAGAGCTGCGCTGAGCAATCGCTGCCATCATCCCTATTTTTGGGAGCCTTGTTTGGTTACTCAGCCGTGGTGTGCGGTGCTGAGGGGTGAGCAGGCACTCCCCAGCCCCGGAGAGGAGGCAGCCCAGGGATCCAAACTGCTCCAGCTTCACCGACCCACCCAGCCCAGGGTGCTCAGAGCTGGGCTTGGGTGGCTGCAGCCCCTCCTGGCCCGGCCTCTCAGTGCCCTGGGATGAGCACAGCACATCTCTCCCTTCCACGAGGGCTCTGGGAACTTCACGGGGTTGTCTGTGTGATTTCCAGGATGAGGAGTGCAGTGTCAGGGTTTGGGGAGGGTTTTTTTGTGGCATCTCACACCTGAGAACCAAAGCGCTGGGCGCTCACCTTTTCAGGAATGTGCACAGAGGCAATCACGGGTGTCAGTGCATCCAGCCAGCCGGAGCTGCCAGCTCCAAAACCTGCCCGAGGTGTGGATTAAACACTTCCGAACTTGGGCCAAGTCCATCAGCAGACTGAACAAAAGATCCCTGTGAGGGCTGACCTGTCCCAGTCTGTTCAGCCGAGTCTGCTCAGGCAGCTCCTCCATCAGAACAGGGAGGGGGAAAAATCCCTGTGGCACCAATCCCACAAATCTGTTCCTTCCACATCCTGGTTGTCCTTGTGCCTATCCTACATCCCGTTTATTCCCAAACTCTTTTATTCCTTTCCCAAACCCTGATTTTGCAGCTCGGTGGAGTTTTGGGTCAGTTTTCACCCAGCTCCCCCATCCCCTTCCCTCGGCCGCACCCGAGGATGTTCCGGGGAAAGAAAACAAACACCTCAGAGCCCCTGCGGTTTGTGAGGACACTCAGATCAGCCGGGGCGACTTTTCCTTTAAATATCCCGAGCTAAAGCTCCCTTTGTCTGGCATCCCGCGCCTGCCCGGATGAAAATAGGGATGAAAATAGGTCAGTGGTTCCGAGCGGGGCTGGCGGAGCCAGCGCTGCCCGCGGGCTTGGGGAGGCAGGAGGGGCAGCGCTGCCCTGGAGCCCCGGGCTCCTGCTCGCCCTCCCCGCGGGCTGGGGGAGGCAGGAGGGGCAGNTGTGGTGCCTTTTTGGAGCTGCCTAGAAATAGAGGCCAGATAAAATTAAAGGAGTAAAAATATATTTATTGAAGGGTCTTTGGGTACATTTCGGGCAGATTAAGCCCCTCTCAGGGGCTGCACCCAAAAATGGATGAGGGGTCAGGAGTTGTCACGCTTTTATCAGTTTGGGCCATTTGCATATTGGGGGTTCATCCTCCAATTACAGCTTCAGGTAATGAAGTAATTTACCCCCAGTTTGCTCCCCCACCTCACTTTTGTTCCCATCTCTCAGGCCTGAGGCAGGGAGGTGTCCTCGATTCCCAGACCTGGAAAGGAATTGCTGTGTCTGATCAAAATGGGGGAGCAGCAGCTCCCACTGTGTGTGGAGTTTGGAGTTACACACTAAAGAACTCAGGGTTACAGACAGATAAAAAATATAAAAGCTAAAATCCTGAGGCATCATCCATGCTCAGGGTGCAGGTTTGGCCTTTGTGGCATCCCAGGGTGGGCACAGCCCCCGTTCCTGCCCCTCCAGCCCAGCTGAGGCACAGAGCAGGGGATGCCCCAGTGCCCCCTCCTGTGGGGGGGAATGAGGGGGTGGAGAAGGGTGGGAACCTTTTCCAGGTGAGATTCCCAGGAATGCTGCTGGGACCATCCACAGGAAGGGTGTCTGTGCCAGCCTGACCCCTCTGCCACGCTGAGGAGGGGCATCAACCAGGGCTGGGAAATTTAGGGGCTGTGGTGGTGTTGGGCATCTCTTGGTCGCCCTTCCCAACCTGCAGACGCTTTCCTGAAGCTCCTCCCCTCAGCAATTCCATGAATCCCTTGGTTTCCAGTGCCTCACACTGAGCTGGGATGTGCAGGTGGATTCTGTGCAGATGCCAGGGTGGATGTGGTGGATATCACCGGTGCACTGATTTAAGATACCTTTTTTCAAGCCTGGAAAATTCTATAATTGTGTGTGGCACTGGCAATAATTTATAGGAGTGGTGGGAGTTAAATATTTTGGTTTTTATAAAAAATTCTGTTCTTTTTTGGGGGATTTTGAATGTAACACAGCAAGGAAAATATAAATGTAAAATAGGTGGCAGGGAGAGGCCACCAGAACTCAGTGGGTCACAAGGCTGCTGAAGCTTTTTAATCAATAATTTTGACCATCACAAGAATTTTAATTGTTCAGTTAGGAAAATTTGGGGGCTTTTTATTCTCTTTAACGAGTTTGTCTCACTGAAGACATCCACAGAATGAGGAGCACTTCTCCTGTAAGGGAAGGCTGAGAGAATTGGGATTGTTCAGCCTGGAGAAGGCTCTGGGGACACCTCAGAGCCCTCCCAGGGCCTAAAGGGTCTCCAGGAGAACTGGAGAGGGACTTGGGACAAGGGATGGAGGGACAGGACAAGGACTCATAATTTCAACTAAAATTGGAGAAATTCAGACTAGACATAGAGACGAAATTTCTCCCTGGCAGGGTGGGCAGGCCCTGGCACAGGGTGCCCAGAGCAGCTGTGGCTGCCCCTGGATCCCTGGCAGTGCCCAAGGCCAGGCTGGACAGGGCTTGGAGCAGCCTGGGGCAGTGGAAGGTGTCCCTGCCATGGGATGGTCCTTTAAGGTCCCTTCCAGCCCAAACTTTTCTTTTGTGACTTTTCATACAAACAGAGATCCTATCAGCACCTTCTCCTAAGAGAAAATTTGCATTTATCCCTGCTCTTCTCCCCATTCTCCCTCCTCTCCTTGCAGCGTCTCTGCTCCTCCCCTGGTGTCAGACCAAAGGTGACAGCCAGGCTCACACTCAGGTTTATCCTCAGGGCCTGGTGCTTGTGCCAAACACCAACCACAGCACGAAAAGTTCCTTTCTCTGGTGTGGGGAGGAGAAAAAAATCGGAGAAAAGAGAAAAAAGAAGGGAAAACTCCCCAGTGGCCACCTGGGATGAGAACAGCAGGAATCTCCCTCAATAATCCCTTTCTCCAGAGCAGCAAGGAGTGCCCCAGGTACTTCTGCTCCCTGAATTTTCCATTCAGTCCCTGGGAGTGTTGATTGGAGCAGGCTCTGATTAGGAGCAGCGCTAATTACGCGCTAAGCTCAGCCCTGGGTGATGCTCAGCGCTGGTTTTAGTGCCCCCTGTCCCCTTTGTTGTGGGCTGAGGGTCCCGGGGTGAGGTCAGAGCACAAAGAAAGGGCAGGAAAAGGGAGAGGAGCCTTCCCAGCAATTGTAATTAACTCCTCTAATCGCTTCCCGCTGCCACACACAGCACAGGGCTGGGCTGATTTTAGGATAAGGTTTAGAGATCTGCGGCTTAGGGCACTGGGTGAGCTCGGGGTTAGACTTAGGCCAGGATTTGGCAGCTTTCCCAAGGAAAAATCCACTGGAAAATCTCTTCTGCCTGCTCTGCCTGCCCCATTCCCTGTCTGGCAGCAGGGCCTTTATTCCCATAGTCTCCTTTTCTTCCCCATCCTGTGTCCTGGGAATGGTTTTTAGTTATGACCAGCCAGCAATGAATATAAATTCTGTAAAAAAAACCAAAAAACCAAAAACCAAAAACAAAAAAAAAAAAAAAAACAAAAAAAACCCCCAAAAAAACAAACAAACAAACAAAAAAAAAAACCAAAACAAACAAAAAAAAAAGGCTACCAGTGACTTTCATCTCCTTGGACAGTAATTATTCCCCTTGGGCTGCTGAATTCCAGTTTTTCTCCCAAAATTTCCAGATTAACTGACTCTATTCCTGTAGGGATGGCAGATTTATCATCACATTTCAAGGTGGGGAGCTTCTACATGAGGGAATTTTGGACTTGATGGATTTTGCAGATCCAAGCAATATTTTTCTTTATATATACATTCTAGAAAATCTGTGTTCCCTGCCCTTGTTCCCATTCAGGAATGTGGTTGCTTGGCTTCACACCCCCATCCTGCTTTTTTTAAAGGCAGGAAAAAAGAAGAGTTAAGAGCTCCTTATTTATCTTCCCAGAATATCCTGAGAGGGTCTCAGGTGTCCTGCTTTAAATGGAAATGCTGTGTTGTCCACATCGGCCAAATCTGGTGTTTGAAATGGGGAAACTCCAGTGGAAAAAGTCATTTTCTCTGGACACATTTCACTCCAAAAACAAATAAAATTTTTGGCTGTGCAGTGTCAGTAGGAAAAAAAATCTCATTGTGATTTTTTTTTCTCTTTCTGCAGTGCAAGAAGTCAAATGTAAATTGTCAGAACTAAAAAAGTCTCCTGCAGAAGAGTTTTAAGTTTTCCCAGTCCTGTTTAGCCCCGCTGGGGGAGAAGGGAGTGGGAGGGAATGGGGAGGGCAGGACCCTGTGGCTGAGTCCTGACCCAGGGATGGGGATCCCTAAAACCAAAACCTCAAAGGAGAAACGGGGGGAATGGAAAATAAATCCAGTGTTGTTCCTAACAGGAGGCTTGAGAAGCACAGGGAGGATGGAACACCTCAGAAATGACTTTGCTGTAATTTGTTTTCCCTTTAATTGATCAGAGCACTATTTTTACCCGGTTCAGATGCACTCAGGGCTCAGAGGCTGCTCTCTGGCAAGGATGATGATTCTGCCCTTGCTGATTCATTCAGCCCTGGCTGAGGATCCTTCTGGAAGCATCTCCTGTGTGTGACCCGGCTGGAGCTGCCACCCTGAGATTCTCCCTCCTCCTCCTCAGCTCCTGGATACCTTTATGAATCCATTTCTGACCTGAATCCATTTCTGACCCTCAGAAAAATAATAATGGACACTCGGGCTGAGATCTTCTAAAGAGGGCAGGGTTTGATTAGATTTAAAGAAGGTTAGGTTAGATTTTAGGAAGGTTAAATTAGATTTTAGGAAGGTTAGGTTTGATTTTAGGAATAAATTCCTCCCTGGCAGGGTGGGCAGGCCCTGGCACAGGGTGCCCAGAGCAGCTGTGGCTGCCCCTGGATCCCTGGCAGTGCCCAAGGCCAGGCTGGACAGGGCTGGGAGCAGCCTGGGACAGTGGGAGGTGTCCCTGCCATGGCAGAGGTGGTACTGGATGGGCTTTAAGTTCCTTCCAACCCCAAAGCTGGCCCAAGGATGGGATCTGAGTGCAAAACTGCTCTGGAGACAGAATCTGCAGTGTGGAAAATGGCCCTGTTGCTGTAACAAGTGGGGAAGCAGCACAGGGGCAGCTGTTTCTCATTCAGTGCCTGTTCCCAGTCCTGTGGGGCTGCAGAAGGCAGAAGGGCTCTCACTGAGCCCCCCGTGCAGCCACAGGACCTGGGCACAGCCGTGCTCAGTGGGGCTCAGCTCGGGAACATCTCCTGATCTCTGCTCAGACACATTCCTGCCTCATCCTCCTGCTGATCTCTGTGCTTGTCACCGTGTTGGGCTCTGCCTCGGGGCAGCAGGAGGCAAATGCCTGATTGGTGTGGAGCCTGCGGGAGTGCAGGAGCCNAGTCCCTCTCCAGCTCTCCTGGAGCCCCTGGCAGGGGCTCTGAGCTCTCCCTTGATCCTTCCCTTCTCCAGGTGAGCACCCCCAGCTCTCCCAGCCTGGCTCCAGAGGGGCTCCAGCCCTGGGAGCATCCCCATGGCCTCCTCTGGACTCATCCAGCAGCTCCAGGTCCTTCCTGTGCTGCAGCTCCCAGGGCTGGGTGCTCCAGTTGGGGTCCCAGGAAGAGCACCCAGAGCATTTCCAGCTCCTGCTGCTGGCAAGGCTCCCACCACCTCCTGCACCGTTCTGTTTTCCTGATCAGACTTTTCCTGACCAGATTTCCTCACATCCAGCTCCAGAAAACCTGGTCCTGGGATCAGAGGTGATCCCAGGGCAGTCCAGGTGATTGCTGTGCTGGGGAACAGGGAGCTGGATCTTGGCAGCTCCAAGCAAAGATGATTTTAGCTCCTTGCTGAGCGTGCCCAGCCCGAGGCTGCATCCCAAGGATGCTTTATTCGGGTGGCTGCAGTGGAACCGTTTCCTCTGGAGGCCGTGGCTGCACAGGGAGGGAATCCTGGATGGGCTGAGCGGATATGATGCCTGGGGGAAGGAAGGAAGGAAGGATGCCCATTGTTCTGTCCGGGCTGGAGGCTGCTCCTGCTGCTGCTGCTGAGTCAGGGGAGGGAGGGAAGCAGGAGCAGGATGTGAGTGCAGATGCATCCGCCCCTGAGGGGGGAGCTCTGCTGAACCCTGAGTGTGCCCAGGGCTCTGCTCTGCCTCACCTGTCAGAGTCCAGGACATCCCTGTGGCCACCCTGGAGCGTTTGGAGACCAGACAGGGGGTCTGGGATCTGTACAGGGGGGTCAGAGCCTCACACAGAGCCCAGGAGGACACTGCCTCTGATCCCTGCCATGGAGTGAATACTCACATGCAGGAAGTATCTCCAGCTGAGAGAATTTATAATAAGTAGTAGCTAGTTTATTATAGAATGTAAATATAGAAGTTAGGATTTTTTAGTATCTGGGGCTGAAGAGACAAGCTGGAGGAATTGGGGAGTGGCCCCTGTGCNTAAGAACAGCAACCCGAGGAGAATCTCAAAGAAAACCAACTTTGAGACTCACCTGCTCTAATGTTGGCATTCAGCTCCAAATCTCCTCACACGGGGTAACCCCACAGTGAATCCCAGCCCCTCCCTGTCCCGGGCTGTGCTGGAGCTGGGCAGTCCCTCCTCAGAACCTTTCCACAGTTCAAGCTCTCAGTCTCAAAACAGCTTCGAGCAAATCCAAAGGAATCTCCTTTTTCTCTCACCTTGGAGATTGGTAAAACATCCAGCTCTTCCCCGGGGTGTCCCTGACCAAACACTGTGCAAGGAGCACGGGGAGAGCCTCAGTGCTGCCCTGGTGTGCATTGGTGCTGCCCTGGTGTGCATTGGTGCTGCAGAGAGCTCAGCTCTGCCTGGGAATGCAGGGGAGCATTGGTGGGATGAGCTCTGCCCATGCCCTGAGCACGCACTCCCTGTCCAGGGCCAGGATCACATTTCCCAGATCTGCTGCTGAGAATTTGCCAGAAGAAAATTCTCTGTTTGGGGGTTGTTTGCCTGGATCCAATGGGGGGGATGAGCCCACTGCTGGCAGGGAGGTCAGAGGGACTCTCAGAGGGTACATCCGGAGTCCCGATGGCCCCAGGACAGAAACTGCTCCTGCTCAGAGCAAATATTTCAGGAATGTCCTTCTCTAATTTTATGTCTTTTTTTTCCTCCAGTGTCTGCTGAGAACTTGAAGAAAAGCTTAAACAGAACAAGAGGATGGATTTTGAATATTCTGAACTTCCCAGCTGACACAGATAAGATAAGAGTGACAAATCTGTGGGGGAAATTTGACAATATCCTTTTGCTTTTAGGGAGAAAAACGTTTCAAAGAGGATGTGAGCTGTGACAAAAGGAGGCCTTGTCCACCCTTCCCACAGGAGGTGCAAATGTCACCTCAGCACTGAGCAGATTAGGCTGGGTGCAGCTTTGAGTGTCCTTGAGCTTCTCTGGGCAGCTGTGCCAGGGCCTCACTGCCCTCCCAGGGAAGAATTTCTTCCCAAAATCCACGTCCAGCTGCCCAGCCATGACCAGGGACATCTGTAACTCGAGCAGATTTCTCAGAGCCCCATTGCTCAGCCCTGCCATGCTCCTGGCTCCCCCTTCCACAGAGGATTTAACCCTTTTTGTGTGCTTTTCCCCTCTCATCCATCACAGCAGCTGCTTTCCTGCCCTGCAGAACTGCCAGGGCGGTCAGGAAACACAACCTGCCCTGCAGGGCTGGGGAGGGAGCAGAGAGAGAACAGCAGCAGTGAGGGCAGCAGGGAGCAGCTGGGGGATGTGGATGGAATGGAACGGGGTGTTTGGGGTAGCAGGAGCTGTGGGCTGGATGCAGAGAGAGCAGATGAAGGGAGAGGCTCTGGAGCTGCATTCCCGAGGATGGAGCCTTGGGGCAGCACAGGGGGCGTTTTACTGCGAGGAGAAGGATCCATTCCCTGCAAGGATCCGTTCCCTGCAAGGATCCGTTCCCTGCAAGGATCCGTTCCCTGCAAGGATCCGTTCCCTGCAAGGATCCGTTCCCTGCAAGGATCCGTTCCCTGCAAGGATCCGTTCCCTGCAAGGATCCGTTCCCTGCAAGGATCCGTTCCCTGCAAGGATCCGTTCCCTGCAAGGATCCGTTCCCTGCAAGGATCCATTCCCTGTAAGGATCCCTTCCCCAGAAGGATCCATTCCTTGGAAGGATCCATTCCCTACAAGGATCCATTCCCTAGAAGGATCCATTCCGTAAAAGGATCCATTCCCTAAAAGGATCCGTTCCCTGCAAGGATCCATTCCCTGTAAGGACCCATTCCCTGTAAGGATCCCTTCCCCAGAAGGATCCATTCCCTGTAAGGACCCATTCCCTGGAAGGATCCATTCCCCAGAAGGATCCATTCCCTGCAAGGATCCATTCCCTACAAGGATCCACTCCCTCCCATGAGCAGCAGTTTTGGGGTTGCCTGCAGAGCCCCCCTCTGTCTGAGGGACACCTCACAGCAGCCCCAGGGCTCAGCAAACCCTGCTGAGCTCCAGAGCAGCTCCTCAAAGCCCAGAGGCTTTCTGGCCCTACAAAATGCAGCAATTTGCATCCCACCCCAAAGCCTGTGCATCCCTTCAGTGCTGCATCCCTGCCTCCATCCCCTCCTGGGCTGTTTCCTGGGAAGCTCAGAGGGTGTCAGCACCAGAGCTCTTTTCCCTCTTCCCTGAGGCTGTGCCAGAATCCTCTGTTCCAACCACACGCATTTCACTTTGATTTCCAGTGTGGTTGAAAAGGGAGGAGGGGGAGAGGCCATAAATTCCTTCCCAGTGCTGTTGCCTGAGCCTGGGAATACCTCAAGGAGTGGGGTGGCCTGTGTGGGGCTGGCTCTGTGGGACTGTGCAGCCCCAGGGGGCTCTTTCATCCCCCCAGATGTGTCCCCACCTCTGGATGAGTAAATCACCCCTGGCAGGCAAAGTTTTGGGGAGCAGGGAGGACCTGGCCTTGCTCCTGGCACTGCCTCTATTTTTATATTTCCACTTTCCCCCCTGGCTCCAAGCACAGGGACATGGATGTAGAACAAACCCTTTGGTTTTGTAATAAAGCAGCCGTTCCCTTCACCTTTTTACAACATTACCCGAGAAATTCGGATGTTCCTGAGTGTAAGTTCAGGAGCCTCCTGAGCCTGCAGCCCCTGCAGACACAGACCTGCCACAGTGACCCCTCTCAGCAGTCGTGGTTGGTCTGAATTCCACCTTCTGCTTGGCCCGGGGGTTGATGTGGCTCTGCATGTCCCCTGCTGTCCCCACGGCATGGGCCTGCTCCCTGCTACCAGCTGCATTCTTTGCTTCCAACATATGGCCTCAATTACTGTCCCTCTCCCTTGATTTCCTGCCTCTCCGGGTTTCCTGAAGCTCATCCCCTCCTCCTGGCAGCTTGAACTCCTGCAGTGAGATGCTTTGCAAGCTCTCACATTCCTCCCTCCCTCCTGCTGCTTTGCAGCCTCCACCGAGGGGGTTCTGATCCAGACAGGCACAGAAGAGGCTCAGACCCCCCCAGTGCTGTCACTGAGCCCAGGAGCCCCAAGGGCCTGGCTGGCCACAGCCAAAGTGCCCAGCCCAGTGTCCAGCAGGGCTTTGTCCATCTCCTGTGGACAGAGGTCCCCACCCTCCCTCCCTCAGCATCCATCCCACATCATCCTGTGGTTTTCGGCCAACTGCTCCATTTGCAAGGCTCAGCCTCCTTTTTATTGCTATCCCCTCCCGAGGCCGGGGGCTTTCCAAGCCTCTGCCCTTTGAAAGGAGCCTCAAACCTCTCTGGGCTCCCCCTGGTGCTGCTTGGCCTCTTTCCTGGGCATTTTCCCCACAGAAAAGCCATGTGCCCATGGCTTGTGCCTCTCAAGGCTTTGGAGGAGGGGAGAGGGCTCTGCCAGTGGCTCTTCAGCCCTTCCTGCCTCCCGGGCCCTGCAGCATCAGAGTGCTGCAAATCCTGAGGAATCTGAGCCTGCTCGGGGCGCAGGGGGAGGTGGAAGCGGTTAAACCCCACAAATGAAGCAGTTAATGATTCCCAGCCCCTCGCTGGCACGGCTCAGGCTTTGTGAAGGGCTCTGGCCAGCAGCTGTGCCAGCAACTGCAGCTCCAAAGGAGCATTTTCTTTCTGTGGAGCATTTTCTTTCTGTGTCAGCTTTCATCCCTGGCCCCTCTGCGTTCCCCTGGTGCCTGCAGATGCCAGAATTTCCAGGGCTCCTGCTGCTACAATTCCCTGGGACTTTTCCCTCCCATCCCAGCGATGGAGTTGTGTGATGGGGAGAGTGAAGGAGGCACTGCTGGCTCTGTTTGCTCCCTGTCCCATCCTCCCCCAAGCAGAGGAGAGGCTTTGTCCCAGGACAGAAAGGGCTCAGCAGCTTTTGGGAATGGCAGGAACAGCTGAGAGGCTGCACCTCTGAAAGGAGGAGTGCAGGGGAGCAATTTGGGATGTGGCTGGGGATAGCAACATCGACAGCTGAGAGCTCCACAGCCACCTTCAGCTGCTGTGGCACCACTGTACAATAAAGTTAATATATTGTACATATACTAATATTTATATATGATATATTGTGTAATAAACTGTATTGTAATAAGCCTGGGCACAGTTTTCTGATTTTCCTACCCCCAGCAGGAGCAGACTGGTTGGGCAATCACTGACAGAGTCACCATCCCTGGCAGCGTTCAGAAAGTGTGGATGTGGCACTTGAGGAAGTGGTTCAGAGGTGGACACAGCAATGTTGGGATTTTGGTGATGTTAAAGTTGTCCTTTCCAACCTTACCAATTCTTTGATCCCCTGAAATGTCTGGCACCTCCCTAAATTCCTCCTCTCCTTCTCCTGATGCTTCTTCCTGCTGCAAGCAGTGATGGAAACACAGAGAAGGAAAAGTCTAAATTTCTGAAATCAGACATAAAAGGTTTTTATGAATCCTTGTGTGCACAAAAGCTGGAGGGCAGTGGATGAAGCACAGAGCTGAGGATCCAGGTCTCAACATCCTTCCTCCACCTTCCACAACGCCTGGGTGCTTTGGAATGAGTTCATTCCAGTTCCCGTGGGGCCACCACCCTGTCCCATCCTCAGAGACCCTTCACAGCCCCCTAAACCCACCACAAGCAGTGGAAGACCCTCAAAAAGCCCCAATAGGTGCCAGTCACTCAAACCCGCCCCCAAAACCTGGATCCCCGCCCCGGCGGTGAATTTGGGCAGGTTTGCTGCCAGAGGGTCCCCGTCAGCCCAAACCCCAGCACTGGGGCTGGCTCCTTCCCAGGACACCCCAAAACTCCAGGGGTGCCAAGGGGAGCCCCCAGCCCCTCCAGCCTCCCCTCCCTGGCCCCAGGGCCGGCGCTGCCAGCCGGGTTTGTCCCCCTCGCTGTTTTTGGGGTGCCGGCAGGTGGCGGCCTGGGCAGGCGGCACGGGCAGCCTCTCGCAGATGTTTAATGGGATTTCAGAGCTCTGGGATTCATCGGAGCTGTTGTCACGGAAACGCAGATCTGCGAGAGCCGGGGAAGCTCGGCGTTAACCCGCTCGGTGCCGGGGAGGATGCGCCGGAGGGGAGCGGTGTGAGCCCGGAGCTCTCACACCCGCCCGGCTTTGTAGGGTCAGATGTTTTATTTAGGATTGGGGTTCTAATCGCCTTTTAATGTCTGCCTCGGTGCTGCTGGAGCCCCGGTGCTCCAGGAGGAATGTCCTGTCTCCTGCCTGCGAGTCCTGGTCCTCTCCTGTTCAAGTTCAGGAGGTTCCCGCACAAAAATAAAAGCTGGGCCAGTGGGTGAGGTTGGGTGCCGATCTCCCACCTTAGGGGGGAAATATCCCACTAATGCACATCCCCACCCTACTGGGCGCCTCTTCTGGGGCTGGGGCTGGACAGGAGAGGGCACCAGAGCTGCGCTGCCGCTGGGGTGGTGGCCGGGCATGTGTCCCCCCCGCACGTGGCTCCCCCCGGGGTGACACCGCTGTCAGGGGCAGCTGCGGCCGGGGTTAATCTCCTTAGGGCTGAGCACGGGAGTGAAAGGGGGATTAGAGGGCAGGGGGGCTTGGGCAGCCCAGGGTGCTCGCTGGAGACAGCCGGGCCGAGCAGAGAGGGACAGGACCCCGGGGGAGACGAGAGGAGCAGCCAGAGAGGCCCCAGCGGGCAGCGAGGAACAGCTGGGGGCTCTGAGGAAGGGGAAGGCTTGAGGAACGTGCCCAAAAATCCTTGTGGAGCATCCCCCACCTCCTGCTCCCCAGGAGGAAGGTGTTGCCAGGCAGTCTGGGCCCTGATCCATTCCCTCTCATCCGGAGGGGGGAGCTGGATGCCTTCCACCCCCATCACACCCAGGGGCATGAAAACATTCCCTAAAGCACATCCAGAAACCCCCTGGATTTGCCCTGTGCCTGAGATGTGGAGGAACAGGACACGGAATATTTGCTGTCCTTTCCCATGGCAGGACAGGAAGAAGGTGCCATTTCCTGGAGCAGGGCTGGGTGTGAGGCTGCTGCTCCCGAAGGCTCCTGAGGCATTTCAGAGCCTGGGCTCCATTCCCTGCTCCTGCCACGGCTCCTGGGCTTTCCCAGCCCGTGGATGGCGGGGCAGGAGGGGGGGAGGGTCCACAGGAATCTCTGCAGTCCTGCCCGAGCAGGGAGCGTGGCAGGGCAGGGGGTGCTCACCGAGCTGTGCCTGGGCTGTGCTCCCNAGGGAGCGTGGCAGGGCAGGAGTGGGGGATGTTCCACAGGAATCTCTGCAGTCCTGCCCGAGCAGGGAGCGTGGCAGGGCAGGGGGTGCTCACCGAGCTGTGCCTGGGCTGTGCTCCCTCCCACAGGGAGCTCCAGGGGATGGAAAAGGCAGTACCTGCTCTCACTGTGCAGTGTTTGTTCCTCCTCTCAGCTGTCAAGGAAACCACAGCCACATCCCCAGCTGGGATTGCTGCGGGTGCTGACGTGTTCTGGCCTTTTAATCCGGATCCAGAGCAGCTTCTCCACCCCTCCATTTGTGCTGGCAGCACCTTCCACCGTGCCATCGTCTGTTCTCCTGCCCAGAATGGCAAAGTTTTTCTTAGAATCATAAAATTACTGAACAGTTTGGACTGAAAGGGACATTTAAAGGTCATCTGGTTCCAACCCCACCACCTTCCACCAGGGAAGAAGAGTGGGGGAGGAAGATCTCTCAACCAGGAACTTGCAAAAAGAAAACCAGAGGAGAGGTAGAAGTGGTGATGCTACAACTTTTTTATTTCTCACATAGAAGGTCAGGAGAAGCATGAAGAGAAATTTCCAAAGTTTCCACAGCCTATGGCAGTGGGGTTTTTGTTCATCTTTTACAAGCAGAAAAGAGCAGGGGTTTAAAGTAACATTGAGGGGTTGGGGCATGTCCAGGGCAGGGAATGGAGCTGGGCAGGGGCTGGAGCCCCAGGAGAGGCTGAGGGAGCTGGGAAGGGGCTCAGCCTGGAGAAAAGGAGGCTCAGGGGGGACCTTGTGGCTCTGCACAGCTCCTGACAGGAGGGGACAGCCNCTGACATCTTCTGAGCTGGTTCCACCCCTCCAGCTCTTTCCCACTGTGTGCTCGGACCACAGGGATCTCTCCCACTGTAATCAAACCCTGAGGGGACACTGACCACTGTCACAGCTTCCCTTGGAGGGGGAGGATTTCCCCTTCCACAGCTGTCCCAACACGGGGCCCTGACTCTGTCTGCAGGTGCAGGGGACACGTGGGCTCCACTCATGGGGGCAGGACCCAGGGCAGGGAGTCCCAGGCCCATGAGCCTGAACTCTGCCTATCCCCATGGGATTTTCTTCTCCTGCCCTTTGGGTTTTCCCTTTTCCTGCTTTTTTCAGAGGTGATTTCAGGGCAGGGTGGCATCTGTGTGGTCCTGTGGTGGCCAAACCCTGGTGAGTGCTAAACACCAGCAGCTGCTCAGTGACCAAACACCTGCCAAGGGAAGGGATGAATGAATGAATTCCTTGTTCTGCTTTGTTTGCAGGCTCAGGTCTTGCTTTACCTATTAAACCACCTTTATCTCAGCCCTCACCCTTCCGGCTGTGCTCCCACCCTGCTGTGGGGACTGAGGGAGGGGCAGTGTGGGGCAGAGCTGCCCTCAGGGGTGAACCCAGCCCAGCTCCCAGGCCTGTGCTGGCTCTGGCACTGCTCTGGGTGGGATCCTGCTTGAGCTGGGGCTTCCCTGAGCCCTCCCCACCATGGAGCTGCTCTCTGCTGCTTTGTGGAGCTCTCCCAGTGGGATTCCCCCTCAGCTGTCAGGACTTTTCTCCATCCCCTGTCACGGCTGCCGAGGCAGGCAGGAGGAGCTCAGATCTGAGCTCAGATTCCTGTCCTGCCCAGGCTGCTGCTCCCATTCAGCCACCAGCAGCTCCATCCCCGGGCTGGGCAGGAATGGGAAAAGCTGTGGGGAAAAAGCTGCTCGAAGGAGCCTTTGTGGGGGAGCGAGGTCAGGGGGAGGGAAATGCTGCAGCATCATCGAGGGGAGCACGGCAGGGCTCTCACAGGGGCTCAGTGTCCCGGGCTGGCTCCGTGTCCTGGGCTGGCTCCGTGCTCGTCCTCCCCAGAGCTGCACCCACTCGATTTGGAGCTGCTCTGTGGTTCCAGTGACTCAAAGGGTGCCCTGTTCTGTCACCTCCATGTCACAGCTCTGCCCTCTGCTCCCCAGCACACCTAACAGGGAAGGCAGAAAATCGATCCCAAATCCATCACTGCCGGCTCAGGCAGCCCAGGGGGAGCAGGGGCTGAGCTGGGCTGGGTGTGGGGGGACTCTGATTTCTCAAACCAGGCACTGGTGCAGAGATCAGACACGTTACCCCTTACCCCAGTGCCCAGGCCCTGCCCTGCTTTGTGGAGAGAAGCTGGGGGTGTTAATCTCTAACCCCAAGCGAAGCCAGGGGAGCAGAGCAGGTTGGAGCTTTGCCAGTGACAAAACCAGACTGGGACAAAAATCTGTGTGTTGTAGGTACAGGGAGAAATTTCTGAGTCCTCCTGAAATGTTT
>VXBR01011076.1:0-38337 GCA_013400215.1 Cisticola juncidis
GAGTGATTGGCGTTTATCACATTGCATGTATTTCAACACAAATAAGTGTTTTCTGCAGTTGATGATATTTTGCATTAACAAAATGTTTAAGACTCTAAAATATTACAAGAATATCATATTTGAATTTTGTCCAAGTGCTGGGTTTTATTCAAAAGGCAGCAGGATCCCTTTTGTATTGAATTCAACACTGTTTCTATGGTTCTAAATGTTGCCCATCACAATTAATTAAAAGACAGAAAACATCTTATAATGAGATAATTTGGGATTTTAACAACAGGTTGCCATCAAAGTCAGGGTTCAATCCTTCTTCAAAGCTCATCTCATTTGTTTATCTGATCTCAGGGAATATTCATTGCTTGATATAAAATTTACCATGACATACTAAGAACAAATAAACTGTTGTAGTGGACATTGATATGCCTGTTTCCTGCAATTCAAGTATTCAAGGCATTTGTACTCTGAGACTTAGATTAAAACAATCATATTATCCTAACTCTTTGCCTAAATCCTACATTTCTCCTGCAATGTAACTATGAAGTTAGATTAGAAAGCAAGACTTCCTCTTTACAGCATAATTCTGACACCTAAGAGTTAATCTGCCTCACACAATGCTACAGTGAGAGTGGTATGTGTGCAAAGCTGCTGGAAAAATACAGGTTTATTTTAATGGATGTAGGATTTTATATCACCCTTGGCTACAGGAACTTAAGCACAAAAGAACAGTGCCTTGTGTAGGAAATAGTGTTAAACAATAACCCTTCAATGAAAAACATCTTAAGTCTCAAATTCTCTTTTTCTTACAGTGCTAGGAAGAAAGTCCATTACCTTCAGCAAAGCTGAGAAATAATAAAATACTTCTCTTACAATATTTTTCTACTTTAAGAAAAAATGCCATAACATCACAGTTTATAAGCCAACATTGTTTTCCAACTGGAATAAGAGGAACAGGGTTATGTTCTGGAGTAGGCTGGTCTCTAAAATATTCATGTTTTCATTCTGTTTTCTGACAAACATCATGAGCACAAACAAATCACCATTTCTGATAGGAACAGAGATAATCTTTGCAAACAGACATCATGTCTGAAAGATTAATACTTTATTGTGGGACTTATTTGATACAAATAGTCCTATAGCAACAAAACTATGTGAAATTTTGAGGTCTTTTTCTCTAAATTCAAGATTTCTATTAATCTCAAATCAAATGGACTTATATAGTTTAGTTACATAGAACTTAGTGAAGTAACAGATTCTATTTCTAATTTCTGTTTCTCAGCTAAATTCCATGGTTAAAGACTTATCTTTTCTTCATTAATGTAATGTGAAGTTTTTAGAGTATTATGTGCAGTATTCATGGATTCTTATAAATGCCAAGAAAGACAACTCATAAAAAATTTCAGAGACATAAGTTTTCATGCAACTGTATGTAATGTATATCCTAATATTTTTAAGTCTCCTTTCCTATTGAAAAGTTAGTATTGCAAAGAAAGCTTAATACAATTGTCTCAGGTTCTGCTGCTGAGGATCCGATCACAGCTTCTTTCTTCATCAGCCAGGAGAATGGCTTTGTTATAAACTTTAGGAGTGCAAGAGATAAAATATCCATTCTGTGCTTGTACTTTTGTTCAAAAGGAGCAAGTGCCAGCACAATGGTTTCACAGAACAGTATTTCCATGACCACTTGTTTACTGTGCAGTTACAGGTTTATGTGAATATTCTTTCAGGTCATATGTATTGCACCTAATATATTTAACCTGGTGTAGGGCAGGTATAAAATCAGACATGGATTTCCCAACAGTTGGGCATACAGGTCACTTCTGTACATTGACAGGTAGATCAGTTATTCAGTGTAAGAGCTAAGTTACCTTGTAGAAATCCTGATTTTGAAGGTGTTTGTACAACAGCATTGCAGCAGGAAAGTATTTCTATTTTCATCCAAAAAAGCCAAAGTTTTAGAGTGATTGTATGTTTTGTTTAGGTCTGAGAGGATGCTTGTTTTCTTCGCCTTCTGAGGGTTGAATGCCATCATACTTGCAGGTGAAAATTGTGGCCTAAAAGTTCTGTTTTGTTTGATTCCATGACAGTGCTGTTACTGATTTAAAGAAAACTCACTCGTATATGCTATCATAACTATACAGAGTTATCCAAAGCTCTCAAAGTTCCAAGGGTTGCAAGGGCTTTTTAAATTTCTGTATAATATATTATCAAGACTTATTGCACATTAAATATATGGGGTTCTGTAAGTTTCTTTCCATGCTGTCTTTATCCACACAAGAATGGAAAAAGAAACAGTAAACCCCTTTGTTTTAAGAAATGGCATGCACTGTAATATTGGTTTTACTTTGTCTTTTGAAATGTATAAACACAGACAAGTCTAAAACAGACTAATTCATTTCATTATGTTGTTTGACTTGCTCTCCAAAAGCAGTTTATTTTATAAAGCTTATCTGAAGAACTGATCAGATTTTATAGTAATTTGTGCCTTCAGAACAGTAAAATATTATCAAAAGTAGGACTAGGATATTGCATAACTAAAATAAAACTCACTCCATTGCAGTCATATATATATGTCCAGCATTCAGCCTCTGCCTGGGAATGTGCTGCACACAGGACTTCAGATGCATCAGAAGCTTTATTTATTTTTCTCCTTTCTTCCTATATAATCAAGAAAACTATGGAATAAGGAATCCTACAAGGATTACAGAAGATGAGGTCCTAATATCTTGTATGGTTTTCTCTATTTTTTTGTTTGTTTTTTAAGTCTGATTGCTTTTCAGATTATTTTTAGTGTTTCTTGGAATGCAAAGACTAGAAGAAACCTTAAGGAAATCCTCATAAGAAATATGAGATGAAATATGAGAAAAATGACAATTCTGTCCATTTTCTTCTTATACTCAAAAAAAAAAAAAAGGGCTAAATTATATTTTTTATATTGCTGGTTTTATTTTTTGTTCTTTCTTATCCAAAATAATTTCCTCCTCTCTAGCCATATTTCTAATTTTTAAAGATATATCATAGCCACCAAATATGTGCTTTGACATATCCACATTCCCTCTTAATTATCTGTTTTCGCTCTCTGCAAATAACTAATTCTGATATTTTGGGCTTTTTTAAAAGGCTTTTTAAAAAGGGCATTTTAGTGCTAATGAGTCAACAAAGACAAAATTGTCTCTGGCTCTCAAAATACTGTGTTCAAACTAATGGCAGTAGAAAAAAACAGCTTTATCAGAAAAGTATTAACTGCACATTAGGGAACAGCTGAAATTATGGGTTTGACTTGTGGTTTAGAGAAATTTTTCTAGATACATAAGGGAAAAATCTACTCACCTGGCTCTGACTCTGCAAGCAAGACAGGAGGAAAAAGCTGTTCCTCTTTCTTGCATCTCACAGGCAGTTAAAATAATTTTTCATTTATAGTTCCATCCTAAACATAAAAAGCCACAAAATGCAATAGGAAGCTTCATGAGTACATCTTGGTTTTCTAGAGCACAGTGGAGGAGTGCCAAACCCAGGTTGTTTTTAAAAATACAAAATCAGTCTTTCTTGTTTTCAGTTATGCACTCTTCCCTCATCTCCTTGCCCCTGCAAAAAAAATCCATGAGATTTAAAAATAGTGCTATTTTTATTTTTAAAATTTGCATTGCTTACTGAACTCTCAGAGTTTGTCTTCACATTTTTCTCCACTCCAGGAGCTCCGAAACCTTAGTGATATTTTCTATTTTAAAAGTAGATGATCACTTAACTGCAGGAATTGCAATTTAGAGGGAGCCATGGGCACTGCCCCCTTCTCAGCAGTGAAGCGAAGCAGGGCAAGACTTGTCCATGGAGGGAGTCAAGTGGTTCCCTTCTCTTTTCACCCCATTGCTCAGTAGGGAGAGACTTCTGCTTTCCACTGATTGATAGGGAATGAGGCTTCAGACGTTTATCCAAGTCTGCTTCTGAACAACAAATTCTGGGGAATGCAAGAACTACACTGGAGTCAAGGTGGGACCTAAGGCTCTGAAGACATAAAACTTCCTATCCCTGATGTGCAGGCACTTCCCAACCTCAGTGCTATCTTCTGCAAAGTGGGTTACAACCAGCAAATGTCACCTTCTTTGTGGGGAGATTTTACCAGACCTTCTTTTCTGTACTCTATTAGGGGAATACCACATCACTAGGGTATATCATAACATGGTATTCCATCTAGCTGTTTATCTTCTTTCCTAAGCAGAGAAACGAATTCTGGATGAATGCTGGATATGCTGGATGTGATTTTTTTCCAATCTGTCCCCAAAAATGATAATAATATTAATAATAACAACATTAATAATAATAGGTTTTGTCATCATCATCATCACCATCATCATCATCACTACTACTACTCTACTACTGCTACTACTACATCAGTAATACGTATTTAGTTTCCAAAGAACTTTCACAAACAACACTGCATCTAGATAGCTCTATAAAAGTGTGTTTACTTTTGGGCTTAAAAGCAGCAGCTGAGCAGTAAATAGAAGAGAGTCTTGTGGAGGAAGAACAAATTTGGTATGAGAAAACTGGGATAAACTGCTGTTTCTACAAAGAGAGTCATGACATTTGTCTATCTTACTAGAAAGGCTTCACCTTAAAAGCATTCTGGAAATTTAGTATACCTCAGAAGGCTGTAAAGACCAGGTGGAATTTACAGGGATTTGGATATGAGGTGTTAGACAGTCTGACCATCTCAAAAACCCTATGCATTTATGTCACTAAACAATGCCCTGTGGACTTGGATTGTTCTTGTATGGTCCTTAAAGTACTGACTTCAACTTGCACTAAAGTCAGTTTGTCATCAAAGAGCTCATCAGTTCAGAAGAGGTGAACTCTGTGAGGAGCTGGGTCTTTAACAAACCTAAAGTGGACCAAGAAAGACAATAGTTCACCTGACTCAGTCAGATTTCACTTGGTGTCAGCTCTTATTTCTTCATTTCCTTGCTGAGTATCTCTCCACCAGCTCCAAGTGATGCAGGCCATACTGAAGATTTGCTGGGGTAAAACAAGTGAAATAATCCCCATAGGAGGTTGTGGTGAATAGTTGGTTCAATAACCCCACCTGCAGTGCATCATATCTTTGGCAGATTGAAGTGGAAAGCACTGTCTGGGTTATCAGGGGCAACTATCTGCATTCATAGGCAACTCATTCATTTATTTCCTTTCCTAGACCAAGTAAAGTTTATCTTATAATTAATTAAGGTTTCCTTTGTAAAAACTATGTAGTGAAATATACCACTGAGACTTTTCCTGGTTTTATGCCACTTTTCACTACTTTCATCTCCTTAGTTATGGTTTTCTTCAGTTCATGCTCATGTTTTTCTTATTGTTGAATATTGACTTTAAAAATTGTGGTTCATTCTTCCCCAATGATAGATGGGTAAAGGAAAAAATTGATTCTTCCTGGACATGTGATTGCATGCATAATTTTTTTCTCAGTTATCTTAGAAACTAAGTTAACTAATTGTTCATTAAACATTCAAAAAAACCTCAGAAAGTCATATATATTTTTTTTACTTCTGCTTAAAACTAGATTGGCAATTTTCATATCCAAATTTTTATTTACCAAGCTGTCCCTTTGGAAAGCAACCTGTAAAAATGCAGCAAGGATCCACTGTAATCTTTTCAATCAAGATGCTTTTAGAGCATGTAAGATGTATACATACAGGTACAGTGTCTATATAGAAGTTTGTGTCTTTGTTTATCATATTACCTGCTCTGCTATAATCACTTTTCTGCATTAGGTTTGTTTGGGGCTTGTTTTGTGTTCTTTATTTTTTGGGGTTTTTTTTNTTTTTTTTTTTTTCTCCTTTTTTTCTGAAGACTGTAAAAATTGACAGAAAACTAGTTCTCTGTTAGTACAACTCTTGTAAAAGGAGATGTATGCTTGAGAGAGAAGGCTCCAGCTCACAGGAGGCTTTGTGTTTATATTTCTGAACATACAGAGCACAAAGAGAAGGATCTGTCTTCCCATATATCTTTTCACTCCTATGGGGAAAAGAGAAAATTTCAAATCACCCATTTATCAGCCTGCCCAGTCTTTTTTTAACTTAATTTTTAAGGGACCAGGAAACAAAGGAATTCAAACTCATTCATTTGAAAAAGCTGATTAATACTTTCACTGATTTTGAAGTGAGAAATAATCCATCCAAAAGAAATGGGGTGAATTTGGAGATTCTTAATATCAAAAAAAGAACCAGTGGACATAAAAATTCTCAACAGCTACTGTAATCCCAGGCTATTAACAATGGGTGAAACTGAATTTGCTTGAATATAAATTAGCTTAATGTGTTGCCATAAATAGTTATAAATTTAAATAAGCAACTGTGTTATACTTAATACTCTATTTTTTTCTTACTTCATGAAGGAGAGAAAGTCTTGTGCCAGTGGAGATGATCTCCACAGGACATACTTTACCAGATCTCATTCTACTGGAAACTGGGACAAAAATTATATTTATTTGAGGGCAGTTCCCAGCTACCTTTTAATCTCCAACATATCCCCATTGTATATTGACCGTACTTTTGCTTTCCTTATTCTTTTACACTTTATATAGCTGAAATAGCTTTTACTTGTTAAGACAACCTTTGGAAGATCTAACACTTCCCTGATGGAGTTGACAGTCTCTTTTTTACAGTCCTTATAGACTTCCTATTTATTCTTACTCTCTTACAAAAGAAGTAATTTGTCCAGTTAAGTCTAGAAGTCTTTCCTCAATACTTTTCTGCCTTACTTGCAGTAAAAATGACATCTTGAAAATTCAATACCAATAATTTTCAGTATTCTTTCAATTTTTAAAAAAATTTTGATTTGTCCAAATAAAAAGATTAATTTTCTAGTACTTTGTGTGTTCCTTTGTATTTAAGTTAATCAGCACAAAAATTCAGCTTGCTGTAACATCTTTGTTACTTTTCAGAAATCACATTAGTGTTCGTTTGGAACTAATTACTCAATACCTTTTTGGTAACAGTGTAAAAGACAAAGATCACCATTGCCTCCAACATTTTAAGATCACCATAGGACTTAGCCCTCTATAGCATTCTGTGAGCAAAGAAGCAACTTCTCTGCAACCAACCAAAGGCCACCACTTGAATATGCCTCTGCAAATACCTGGAGATTTGGACTGTGAATGAAGCCACCTGAGAGGAGTTTGAGATAAGATAAAGCTGGTGCTATTGTGCAGTTCTCTCAGTCCTAAAGAGAGATTAACAAGGCTGGGGGAGAAGAATGTGCCCTCCAGGAAAGGCAGCTCTGCAGCTGTGCTGAAAATCAGCTCTGGCCAGGTCCTGGGGGGAGCCACAGCCCATTCCTGAGGCCCTTCCACCAGAGGACTGCATGGGCTCCACAGAGCTGCATAAAACAGTGTAAAACTTACCCCCTCCCAGGGGAAGTGCCTGGGCATTCCCAAGGACACCTGAACATGTATTAACCCACTGAACTCTGTGTTTTGCTGGACCCCCACCACTGAGAAGACCAAAAAAAGGACCAATGGTAAACCATCTGGACAAATGAGTGATATCTTTATACTTAACCTGTCTGTCTTTCTTTTTCTCTTCTACCTGCCCCTCCTCACCCCTTTCCTATTTTTTTTTTTTTTGCCTCTTTTTACCTCATACTTACTATTAAATAAAATCCATATTATTGACTTGGCATATGGTCTTGTTTGCACCTTAATTTAGGCAGAGGTATCTCTCTGACAGTCCTAATAATTGGATCTTAACAAACAGAGACAAAATCTGACGGAGAAATGTTTGTGCTAAGCTAGAAGCATTCATTCTCAAATCCCTCTAAGGAAATGCAGAATTTTCACTGAAAACACAATAGCCAGAGTATTTTCTCCAAAATGCCTTTACTCATATCCAAGTCTGTCTTAAGATATCTTTAGCTTTAGATTCTAGTCATATCTAAAGGTCTGTAGAGGGCAAGTAAATCTCAGTGGTTTGTGAAATTATACTGCTTGTACATATCTTGTTATGGCAACTATCTTTGGGTATTTATATTTACAGAAAAAGGAGATAAAAAAAATAAAGAAAAGATGATGGAACTTTGCAGTTAGTGATTTCTTTACTTCTCTAAACCAATGATCTGAAAACTTTGATCAGTTCATGCAGGTACAGGTTGTTCTGTGGTATGTGTCAAAGTAACACAATAATTAATATTCCTAATAATAATCTAATGCTTTTCTCTAGTTGTCTATAAAGCACTGAAATGGAGTACTTAGCCTTTAAAATGTTAAATTGTCAAATTGTTTCATTCCTTTGGAAGATAATCAAATTATCTCACCTGCATCTATCACACAGGACAATTAGAAAGCAAATGTAAATTTAAAATTGTGTAAAGGATAAAACCTAAATATTTCCTTTATCTAAGAACTCCTTATGCAGAAAAGACCGATAAGCATGGAATTCCTGCAGCAGAGTATACCAATCCCAAATTGTTTTTCTGAATGAAGGGCAAGTTCAAATATCTGAAACTGAATATTTGATGCAGCCTTTATCTCTAGACTCTATTTATAGCATGGACACATTCGTTTACCTCTTTAAGAAATCACAGTTTTTAATTTTCTTGAAGAGTAGTGATTCCAAGGCTTCACAAGATCAATGGCCCAGGAGATCAGCAGCAACAGGATCTATCTAAAAGAAGCTTATTCTGCCTCTCACAGACATGGGAATAAATGAAAATATTAAACATTAAATTTATATGAATAATAAAATTCCTAATAAATACACATAAAAACTCATAAGAATATATATTTTACATCTGAGATTCAATGTCCTGAGTCTCTTTTCATACATTATGCCATGCAACATACCAAGTACTCATTTTTTCTATACTGAATGCCTTTTCCTGAAGATATTTACAGTGCTGTTGATCAACTTTTTCAGAAGAACAAGATAACTTTTAATATTTTCAAAATTTTCAGCTTGAAAAATGTCCTTTCAATTCATCATTTGAACTATGTATTTTTAATGGCAATATCCTAAGGGTACCAAAATGCGCAAATATTTTTGGTTTTTACCTATATTTCCCCCATAAATGGTCACTTGCTTACACAGTTCAGCTAAATAGGCAAACCTTACTTGTCTACTTCACCTTTGGTAAAATAGTTCCTTCTGTTAAGGCATTGGCTGCCTTTAGGTTTATAACTGGGCCCTGAATGTTTAACATCTACCTTAGGGACTTCCTTAGGAACTTGGTCCTTACAAAGATCACTTCTAGAAAACAAACAAACTAACTAACAAGTGTGAGATATAATTGTCTCTGTATTTTCCTAAAATTATATAATCATTGTACCTGTCTTTTTCTAGCTTGACTACCCATAAAAGCATTTAAGTCTTCAGAGCTAAAGTTTTCTCATTTATGGTACTTCTTTTATGTAAAAAAAAAATTGGTCACTGACGTGTTTCTACTCAATATTATTAATTCAGTATACTATTTTCTGAATGTAAATAATTTTAAAAATTTTACAGGTTAGTGTTAGATTGTAATGAATTTACTTAGAAACATCATTTCACTGTGTCATATTATACTGGGGAAAAAGATGCTGCTGGCCACAGCTTTGTGTGTCTGAATCTGGCCTGCAGAACTGTGCAGATTTATCTATTACATGATGACCAAAACAGTGAGAGAAAATATTCCTCTGAAGCCAAATGGACAGAAAATATTGCTTCAAAAGTGCATGAACTGGAGCCAGTCCTGAGTTGTTAATCCTCAGAGAAGCCTCTGAATAACAAGTAGATACATAATTTTTTCGGATACTCAGACAGAAAAAACCTATACTTTGAACTTACAGAGTTGAAACCTGTACATTCAATAGATGAGCTACACAATGCACTCAGTAAAATAAATAATAAATTACTAAGTGTTTGGATGGTTTGGTTAGCTGACTATGGAGCTACCATCCTTGGTTAATGAATCCAGACCATTTAATATTTTGAAACAGAAGCGTTTGAAACTGAAATTAAAGAGAGATGGGTCCAAAGCCCAAGTCATCCCAACTCACTGATAATTTTTTTTCATCAGAAAGTCACCACTTTTGCATGTTACTCTTAAAAATTTTGAAAAATCATGTTTATGTACAGATGTGTCCTGATTAGGAGACTTTTCTCATCTTCTGTGTCACTCTTTGGGAAGAGAAGAACATATGTCATCTTTGCCGTGACCAAAGTATTAAACTATCAGAAACAATTACTTTGTCACTGTATTTCAAAAGGAGTACTTTTTTTCCTTGTGATCCATTTGACCCAGAGGCTGGCTATTCATTGTTGCCCTAATTAAATCTGTATTTTCCATTCTTACTCCAATAATTTTTTTGCTTGTCTTTCAAGCTGACCTTACATTCTGCTTCAGTGACATGTACACACCAGGGGCTGAGGTCTGTGGGCTAAAATATCTTCTCATACCAAAACTCCGAGAAATTATTATGTTTAGGAATGTATACACATATGTTAACATGTTTGTTTTAAGAAAGGGCACATTTCTGACAGTGAATTATGGGTATAATTTGACTTCATATATGTCAAAGAAAATGGAAGGACAATTTTTAAGTATTTTTCTACAAACCCTGTCTTTCAACCTGAAGGAGAGAAACATGCATTAGGTTTCACATTGTCACAAGTATTTCAAACACAGAATATTATTTGGCAAGATAAAATCTGTTGGCTTTCAAGTTTTTCTGCAAGCTCCAGAGAATGAAAGAATTTGTGGTGTCTTGACCTCGGCTGGCTGCCACATGCACACCCAGCTGCTCTCTCACTCCCTTTCCTCAACAGGACAGGGGGAGAAAATAAGATGGAAAAGCTTGTGTGTCAAGATAAAGATGGAGCGGTCACTTTGCAAGTTACTGTCATGGACAAAACAGTTTTGATCTGAGGAAAATTAACTGATTGACAAATAATTTATAGTTTGATGGTGAAAAACGGACAAGAACTAAAGACCACTCCCTGATCTTCCCCGGGTTAGTTTTACTCCCTCACCTCCAACTCCTATACATCCTCTTTCCCAAGTAGATAAGAGGGATTATGGGTGAGGGGCTGCAGTCAGCCTAATGCTTCTCTCTGCTGCTTCTTCCTCCATGCACTTTTCTCCCATTCCAATGTGAGACCTTCCCATGGGCTGCAATCCTTCATGGTCCAGTGTGGCCTCTTCCTGGGCTGCAGTTCCTTCAGCAATATCCATGTGCTGTAGAGCAGGCTGTGCAAATTAACACAAACAAACAAACAAGCAAGCAAACAAAAACCTCCAAACAAAACAAAGTAACAAAAAATAGAGAAAAAAACAGAAAGCAAGTGGTTCAGGTATATGGAAAGAAGCAAAGTATTTTCATTTAATATGAGCAAAGAGCATTAAGTGATGGGTTTGCTTGCCTCATTGTTTTTTGCATTTAAAAATCACTTAAATATCCTCCAAAGTTATTTCTCTAGCATCTCAGTACAAATTAGCAAGTATAATTTTCATTCTTTTCCCTATAATCTTTTATTAGCTGGCTATATGGTAATTTTTCTAGTAAATATCCACATATTTCTTCTCCCTTGAATAATGTACTCTATGCTTATTTTAGTATAAATACGTTATAATGGTTTAAACTCTTTTTTCATCATTTCTCAATAACTAGAAGATAATTGTGCATACAGTGACCAAAAATATATAAAGACAAAACTAGAAACTTCAGTTTTCTTTCACTACTGCTGTTTATGTCTTTAATTCAAGATAGTGTGTTACTTCTTGTTGGGGATTAGATTTGCCTCTTTTTCACTTACAGAATTTTTCCCCATAAGTTTCTAAGAAACTTTACACCAGTACTTAACCAGAACAAAGGGAGTAGTTGAAGGACATGGCAGCACAAGGCTACACCTATTGTTTTTGAGTCTCTGGGAGTGTCCCTCAGAGGAGAGAGATAACACCAGTTTTGGGAAAGGTAAAAAGGCAGAGCTGGGGGAGGGGAACTCACTCTTGCTCTCAGCGCTGAAGAGGAATGGTCAAGCTGCCCCTGGCTGCAGCAAAAGAGCACGGCCATCACTATGCCACTTTCTCGTCCTGGGAAATCTGTGGTCATCTGCTCGTGTACCCAGGAATCCTGAGCTCGTTTTCTGCAGCCTTCCCTGCCCCACTGCCGCTACTTCTTCGGAGCTTTGAGGTTCCCCTGCTACTCTGTAGCCCAGCACTGCCCAGCCCTGCCGGGACACCCCTGCCACTCCAGCCACCAGCACAGAGCTCCTCATCTCACCCACCAGCCCGGGACTTTCCTCCCTTCCAGCTCAGCCTCTCTGAGTCCTGCAGGGGCACCGAGATCAAACTGCCCTGAGCTTTTGTGAAAGAAAAGTTCTTAGTCCTGTTTATTATTAACGCCGTAGTTGTTGTTTGGTTGTTGTTTTGTCATATATATTAGTAAAGAACTGTTATTCCTATCCCCATACCTCTGTCTGAAAGCCCCTTTAATTTTCTAAATTAGAATAATTTGGAGGGAGGGGATTTGAATGCTCCATCTCTAGGGAGGTCCTGCCCCCTTCCTAGCAGATACCTGCCTTTCAAACCAAGACACTTCCTCATTGATGTTTTCAGTCTATTTAGGGAGATCAGAGAAATTTCTAAATACCAGTAGGCTGATATCTAGAATGAATATATATTATTTAATTTTTCTTAAAATTAAAAGTCTAGAAAAGGGTCCAGATGTCAAAAGCACTTCTCTTCAATGGGAGATACGTAAAAATTGTGCTTGCACCCTGTGTTCGCCTTCTTAAACTTGAGCTTGCAGGGAAAATCAAGGAAACGTCTTTGCTTTTCCACTTTCCTCAATAGTTTATGTAAATTGTCAGATACACTTTATAAATGTCCAGACATTTAAGGCAAAAGGAAAATTTAGCATGCTCACTTAAAAGGAATTTAAGCATGGATTTGCTGGGAGCCTAGCTGCCTAAGCCTATCAAAATCACTGCTCATGAGCAAGTAGTAAGCAACAGTAAGAAAACACTGCTAAGGTTGGACTTCAACTGCAGAAGAGCTCTGGGAATTCAATTTTGAAAATCTGATATGCCAAAATCCAATTTAACTTTTTTCCTTAAGGATGGAATTTTTCACATGAGACTTGGAGGAAAGTCTAGACATCAGTCCAGAGACTCTCTTCTCCCAACATCATTTCACCCTCTTCCCCATTTAAAGTCAAGTGCATGCACAGTCTTTGAAACAGAGACCAAAACCTCAAATTCTCATTCTTAGCAGTGGTCTATGAACCATTAAACTATTTTGTGTTAGGAGAACCTATCTTCCCCAGCAATTGCTGCCACCTGGGAGCCATTATGCAAAAACGGAGGAAAAGTTTCTTGAGCTGAACCTGGACACCAAAGTATGTACTAAATGGAGTGAGCCATGATACTCAGAGTGGAGCTTGCTTATTTACCTTCTCATCAGCTGAATGCTTAGCAGCTCATTTCTGGGATTAGTCTATTTATAAAGAAAAAAAAAAGAGAAACACTGTATTCAAATGCAGAGATAATGTCTCAGACTTAAACTACAATTGCAGTTCCGAAGCAAAGTTGAGGACCTTGGAGCAGGCAGCTCTAACCAGTCTGAATAAGTTTTGAGCCTTTCCTTCAGACACACAATCCAATGTATACATAATCCACAGTATACAAGAAATCACTGTAGACTAACATGATTCCAAAGGAACAGGTAGTAAAAAAGAAGGTCTTGCAGTAAAATCTGAAATATCTGACACATGTGAGTCTCACTCCTGCCAGAAAGGATTTGTCATGCACATTCCTTTGAAGGAATAGACTACTTTCTTCTAGTAGAAAGCTGTGAATCATTTTCTGTTAAGGAGAGCAGTATAAGAAGACAAGAAAAGAGAAGAAACAGATCCGTGCTTTTACTGTGTTTATAGAATCAATCATAAAACAGCATAGGTTGGAAAGGACCTTGATGGATCACCCAGTCCAAAATTCAGTGGGAAAGGAAACCTAGATTATGTTATCTAAAACCCTGTTCAATTGCTTTGCATCTTGGAAACTTCCCCATGATGGGGACTGCCATGACCAGTGGTTCCAGAGAATGACTGTTTTCACTGTAAAAAAACTCCTTTGTTATGTCCAGATGAAGCCTTTCCCAGTACAGCTCTTGCCCACTGCCATGTGTCTTCTTAGCATGGTCCCTTGTAAAGAGGGTGTCTCTTTCATCCTAGAACTAGTGGAATCCTGTGATGAGCTTCCCACTGATACGTCTCTCCCCAGGGAGAAAAGGCTTAACTCCTTCAGTCTTTCTTCCTAGGGCAGGCTCTCCAGCCGTTTGATGGCTCTTCATGGCCCTCCTTTGGACCCTGTCTAGTCTGTCTGCATATTTTTTTCAATTGTGGGGACCAAAACTGGACACGGTATTCCAGGTGCACCCTCACAAGTGCTGTGTAGACCTAATTTACATAATATACATCATTATAAGCATGTTTCTAGCCCTTTGAGTCCTTGTGTTGACGTGAACCTGCAGTTGCATCATTCTTGTTTACTCTGATAAGGAATTTGTTGTTTTTATTTTATTTTGTGTTCTTTCACCGTAATGATTAGATTTTTGGATCCAACTGGGATTATCACATTGTACCTCTGTAATTTAAAGGTGCAATATTGGAAAACTACTAGACCATAAGAAAAGATGCGACTTACAAGAAGTTCTATTTGCAATTACATTACCATAGGTGATGCACTGGAAATTAGGAAACTTTTCTTGATGCAGAACTGTATGTCTTGGATTACCTAAGACACTGGGGTTTTTTCACTCTGAGAAGCTCAGCCAGCCAAGCACTTTGCTGCATTTTAGTAATTCTGCTTGGTTTTTTTTCAGTTAGATTGTCTTTCAAAATACCCACAGAGCAGCCATAATGCCACTGCCAAGTTAATCTGAAGGGGTCTCCAGCCATCACCATCAGCAACTGAAAGGCTGTAGAATAGAGAATACATTTTTGTCCCCTACTAAAACTGAATACACCTGGCTCTATTTCACAGTTACCTAATACCACACGCTCTAGTGAATAATTGTGTATCTATCTGCATAAAGATGTTCATAAATGCACACAGACAAGTTGGTTTATGATAATCTCTCTTTTTCAGACATCTGCCATAATGATCCCAGATCCCCAACAGCTTCTGAAGTTTGTTTCAGTTTGGGTAGTGTTCAGTTTATTGAAGACACAAGCACAGTCTGAACTTTACGTGCCTCTGGAGTCTGCAAAAGGCAGCTGCAGCTTTCTCAAGATTTTCAGTACTTCCTGCTATGGGGCCTGATTCCCCACCGAGAGCTGCACATGAATAAGAACTCAACCTCTATAAACAATTGTTTCTTCTGCAAAAAAAAAGAAAAAAATAGGATCAGCCTTAGGGATGCAGTGGTCTTGAACAGAAAGATACTCCTGTAGAAAATGCAACCGAACAACAAAGATCAGGACAATGCCTTCAACTTTCTCCACTCTCTGCACGTTCATACCTCATTGTGATTATATAGAACTCTTCATATTTTTGAAAGCTGTATCCTTGCTGCAGAGACCTCCTATCACACATTTCTAAGATCAAGGAAACGGGAGAGTGGTTTTGAGGGTACATTGTTGTAAGAGCCTTTGTACTTTTCTGTAGAATATCCAATTGATCTACACACTGCAAAGTTATCCTGGCTGATGAGTGAAGCGTTGAGGAGTTAGCCCTAATTCATCTCTCTGGACTTGCACAGATAACCTGGGCCCAGAACTTTACCTTCCTCACTCCTATCTTGACAGACTTCTCTGATGTGCTTGAATGAGGGGCCTGGCCCGCCTAGGCTCGCTCTGTAGTAAAAAGGAAGTGTAACTTCAATTTTCTGAATCATTCAGTATTATTGAGTTGGAAAATAGGAGATTAAGATACCTAAATTTTATTTTATTTTCCTCAGGAAATTGCTTTAAGTAAAGAGGATTAAATGAAATCTTTGGAGCAAAGCAGTGATGGAGATCCTAACTGTTCAGTGTTCAGTGCCAGTTAACAGCCTCTGTTATACAGAACAAAATGCTTTTGGAGCTTTCTTCAGACTTCTCATGTTCTTAACAATGCCCTTTCTAAAGCAAACTCAGCTGCCAAGGCTGAGCAGCCAGGCTGGCCAAGCCCTTATGAGAAGCCATACCTCTGTCATGTGGTCCTTGTCAGTTCCGCACCCTCAAAAACCCCTCTGGGTGTCTTCTTATATCCCCTGGGCAAACCTAATTGTTGTTTTGGATATTGAGGGTAGCGAGGATGTATTTTGGAGGGATGTCATTACACAAATAATTTAGCTTGAATCTTTACTTCTGGGCAATTTTCCAGACACTGAACTATTTGAGTTGAAAGTTCTGCTACACCTAGGACAGTGAAATGGTGGGTAGTGAAAAAGGCAGGTACCCAAATGTGCTGTGAAATGTAATTGTAGCCAGCAGAAGGCATGGAGGCAGAAGCTCATCATGGAGATGTAGCTTCATTCAGGCATTCTTCATCCTTATGATTCTGTAAAATAATGAAAACTGTTTAACCTTCACATGTGACATTTCTTTGAGTGTACATTTTATTTTTTTCCCTTAAAATAATTTCTATAAGTTTCTACACATTAATTGAATTTGAGTAAACAGCATTATTTTTACATGGGAAACACAGAATCATAGTAAATGAAGTCCCAAGGGGTCATCTAATACATCTTATTGCCCAAAGGCAAGATCAGTTATGACTAAACTATTCTTGACAGATTTTTGTCTCACCAGTTTTTGAAAACTTCCAGTGGCAGAAGTTTGCATGTTCTCCCTTGACAGTGTACATTAGTGCTTTGCTATGCCTATAGCTGGAAAGGTTTCTCCCAATTGCCAACCCAAATTTTTCATGCTGTCATTTAAACCCATTTCTTCCTGTTCTGTCTGTGAGGAATAAATAGAAAGCTTATTCCATTCAAAAAATTTAGGGTTCTGAAAATTATAGTTTTACTCTGTCTGAATATTCTCTGAATTTATAAGCAGCATACCCATTAATCTCTTCAGGTGTGATGCCTTCCACTTGTACACACATTATCAGCTAACTTTTATTAGAAAAGCTAATAAGATTGACCTGATATAATTTCTTCTTTACAAATCTGTGCTGGATGTTACTTCCCAACTTATTCTTTAGAGTGTTAAACGCAGATTTTTTTTTTTTTTTGGTTGGTTGGTTTGTTGTTAATAGGTTTTAAAACATAATAATTTTTATGTCCATGTATATGTATATATAATCTATATTTATCTATTCATCTATGTTACTAGGAACTTTGAAAGTCTGATCCATAATTTCCTGGTTTGTGCTTCCACCTACCTTTTCTTTTACAGATCAGTACTGTTTTTTCCAAGTGTCCTGAAAATGTATCTGTTCTCCAAATGTGCACATAGATAAGTGCAAAACTGTTTGAGCATGTTTCAGATACTCCTTAGGGGTACTAGACTAATTTTTTTTTTTGTTCAATTTAGTTTCAACAAAACTTCTACAAGGTGTCTCTAAGCAGTTCTGTTTTGAACTGAGTTCTTATCCCGCTGTGAATAAGGCTATTCAGCTATCTGATCACAGCTAATATTTTTCTAGTGAAACTTAGAAACAAAACCTCTCATATCTCAGATCTTCCAGCATTCTTATTTTCATTCCTCAATAACGTTAACTCTCATGAAAAGCAACTAATCTCTTCCTTCTAATGAGGTGTTAACTATCTCAGCTAGAAATGAGCATTTTCCTCATTGTGCATAGGAATCTCTGTGCTGATTTTAAAGACATATGACTTTAATAAGCTGATACCGAAAATCTGAGCTGCCTCTTATGCTTGCTGACTGCCAAATGTTCCAAATGTCCCCAGACAATATAGCCAGCTTTCTTCTGGCAGCTTGTATAATATATGAAATATTAGCCATAGAAAGCACCACATGACATCAAAAGTTATTTTGAAGTATGGAAATGAACCAAATTAAAACTCAAGTTAAAAAGGGGGTATTTAAATATTGTGTTCATTTCAGCATTTGTATGAGTAGTCACCTGTATTTTCTGATGTGCTTGAAGCTCTGAAAGGCTCTCCGTTCTGTTGCAGTGGAATACCATGCACAGCAATCAGCTGGTGTTTTAGTCAACTCACATACTCAACAAGGGACAGTACCTGAGAATCTGATGGATCATGGGAATCCATCTGACTGGAAGACCAGAGTTGTCTTGCTTTTCCAAAATGAATAATGGACTCAAACCTCTGCTGACACAAAGCCCGGGAAATGAAGCAGCAAACTCTCTGTGAGAATGAGGGAAATATGGCCTTTGTTCTGACCAAAACATTAAATTCACCTTTTTTAACAGTACTATTTTATTCTTTCTCCAAGTGCTGTCTGGTCTCTTGGACCCAGAGCCAGAGAAAACAGGCACAATGTTTATTCTTGAAGACCATTTTGAAATACTAATTTTACCTTTCTATTTGTGTTTCTTCCTGATCTCACCAGGAAGATACATTATATTAATCCAATATTATTTATTCTGTCTAGTCCTTGAAAGGAGCTTAAGTCAGAGGACAGAAGGGAAAAATTTTCTGTCATTTTTGGTTTATCCATATATCTTTGTTTGATCAAGCCCCTTCATAAAAGATGTCTTTAATTCTTTCTTCAAAAATTCAAGTGGGCTTGTAGACCCTGATTTAAAATGAATTTTTCAAACAATAGCTCAGAAGGATAAGGCCCAATTTAGGAGGGGAATTTCATCAGAGCAGTGTTCTCAGATATTCATTTTACAGCTTATTGAAAAACACGTCTTTGAAATCTGACAGTGTTTATGCAAAATTGCTTTCCCCAGTGGATGGATCATATCTTAAATATTTAACTTCTGTCTACTTTGTATTAATTTAGGATAAACATAGTGTGTGGTACAAGTCTTTATTTTATTTTATTTTATTCTATGTTCAAAGACCTGAAGAATTCACTAAAGATTTATTTTCTGGGAGGAAAGACCTGCTTTTCATCATGTGATTACTCAGGCCCCATAAAAAAGTTCAACGCATGACAGAATCTCAACTCCTAATCTTTGTTGGCAAGGTAACATCCAAATAACATAAACCATTGGTCTTCAGCATTTTTCAGCGAAACTTAAGTGGTCTGTATTAATTATATATAAAATAGCATGCCAAGACTTCAATGATACTGAAAACTTGCTGCAGCAAATAAGATTTCAGCAAGAGAGAGACCCATTCAAAATTCACTGCCAGGGTTCAGCACTCCAGAGTAGATTGGAGTGATTCTGTGGATATACTGTCTCAGTATATAGAGAAGGCAAGATTTGAATGATTATTTTTCTAAAACCAGTTAAAGGCAGTGAGTTTGAAATTTGCTGATGTGCTGAAGTTTGATGGTTTCCTTTCTTTTGGGTCACTTTAAAATCTGGCCATGAAAATATTTTTAAAAACAGTATATTCAGTCCTATCTATGCTCAGCCAGTCAGTCAAATTTCAACTGGTGGCCAAATAGTTGAGCAGGAACTGGATATTCCTGTGGTATCAGCAAAATGAAGATGGAATTGATTGTATTATAAGGATATGGAGAAATAGGGATCTTGGACTTGGGGAATAAAAGCAGATAAAAGAGGAAGTAGATATGGACTTAGATTCTGTGGAATAGGAAAGGGTGTAGAAAGTCAGAGAATGAGTCATGCAAATAAACGGAGACCTGAAGGAGTGAGAAATACAAAATATAGAATATAACAGCTGATTAAAAAAAAAAAAAAAGTTAGCAACAGATAAAATTCTGGTACAGTCTTGGAAAAAAAGGACATTGTGGTGGTGTGTGGTCTCTAGATGAATGTTTTCTTGGGGTTACTATAATGGTTCATTCCTGTTTTCCCCCATGTTGTTTGGTGTCTCCTGAGTTGTCACCTCCCCTTTGCCAACTGTCCCTCATTCCCAGGACTTGCCCTTCTTCCAGAATGTCCCTTGTCACTCCTTCCTTGAGCCAACCCCCTGCCCAAACTTCTCCCCTGACCTGTCTCCCAGTGTTGTCAATCCATAGTCGACCTCTCCTTCAGGTCCAGAAGTTTCCATGCTCCTGGACACCCTGTTGGTTGTCTTAAGTTGTATCCCACCTCGTGTTCCCCCATTGGACCCTGTTTTGTAGGTTCCTCCTTGAGTTCCTCCCATTTGCCTCTGACTGGTTTCTGTTCTGTACTCTCCCCTTGTTCCACCCCGTTTAAAAATCCCGGTTCAGACTTGATTCTTGTCTTCTGTCCCTGAGCCTTCCTTGGAAGTGAGCCTTCCTCGGAAGTAAGCCTTCCTTGGCAAAGATACGGAAGTTCCCTCCCTTGTCTCCTACTCCGATCCTGGGCGCATTCCATCCAAGGTGTCCTGCAGAGCAGTATTGCTGCTGCCAGGGAAAGCTGCAGCCCTGCTCTACCCCTGCCCAGACCAGAAGTGGTCAGGGAGAGGCCACTTCCAGCACAGTCTGGGAATGGCACTAGTCGGAGTTTTCCCAGACACCATGTCAGGACATAGCAGAATCATGTAAGCTGTTGTAATTCTGGTAAATATGGAGACATTATAGTCACCTGGCACACATTCTGTGAGGTAAATTGACAAATTCTTAGATGGTATCTGTTAATATTGGGGTATTTTTTGTCAAGATACTTCCAGTTTTAAGAAATAATCAAGTACTTTTGTTCATTAAATGCGTTATCCATCATGAAAGTGTAATATTTGTAAAGTTAATGGAAAATGTAATTCGGAATGTATACAGTCCTAGATTTAAAGGAGAAGTAGAATTCTAATTCAAATTCTGAGTTATCAAGTTCAAAGGCCACGCACAAAAGTTCCTGAAGACTGAGGAAATTAAGGATATTTAAACTACAGGTAGTATCAAACTGGCATGGGGACTAAGGTCATACTGATGGCTCATAATGTCCCTGTTCTGGCACATAGTTATCTAAAAGTTTATACACTTGCAGTCAAATTAAAGCCAAAAAGAATACACAGATACGTAATGCTTGTTTTCTGATATGAACATAGGAGACTACTTCTCACTGGATATGTAAAATCCATCTCAATTAATCAGCATTACCTCCTATTTCAGGTTAATAATCATGTGAGGCATCAATAGATTTGACTGTTGTTTTATATATCTATGGTATTTACCCAAATATTTTCAGTGGCACTCTTCCTGATTTGACTTTTGATTTTATTTGGAGCTGTACAGAGTTCAATGCCTGCAAGAAAGCATTTTCAATTTAATTGGAAGATAGAAGGATAAAGAAAGATAGAGTGATCACACTCTATATTTGGGGCAGGAGCTGAAATAAGCCCAGTATCCTGATTTCACAATTGCAAAATAATGCTGCCTGTGCTTTCTTGGATAAATTTTTGCATTGGATACATTCTTTATTCTTTCAGCTGTTCAGTGTAAAATCCTTTCCTCCTGCACTGGTGACACTCTAAAGGTTTTCCTCTTTTTCTGAGAGATGCTTCCTGGATTTCAGGAAAGGAAATTGAAGCAGCAAAAATGTTTTTGCACACACCGTTGCTGCTCAGTCATTTTAGCTCCTGACCTCACCCTCCTCAATTAAGAAATCCTTGGAGCCTCAAGATAGCATCTGACTTGCGAAGTACTGGGTGCTTTCTGCTTCATTTGCTGTTCATGGTGCCTTGACAGGAAAGCATGCTTCACAAATTAGGAGGACTGTGGAGACTGCTCCTGTGTGTCTGTGCGCACACACGGCACACGTACCCATGCACGCGCGCACGTGCGTGTACATACGGACACACGCACTATGGCTGCAGTCTGTGGTTCTGCAGTTCCACAAAGACACAGTGGTTATCAAATAGTTTATGTTATTTCTTAGAACTAAAGGCAGAGGCACAATGAAGTCTGTGTTTATGCACTTATGTGTGAAAATATGTTTTAATGCACAGAGCTATAGCTGAATGTGTAATGTATTTTCATATGTACGTGGGTGTGTATCTTAATGCATGTGTATGCACTCTCTAGACACAGCTGATGGTGTTTGGGTCCAGCAGACCCTTTAGACTTTGAAAGAATGTGACTAAGCACAGAAATAACTTAGATGTAAAACTCATATGGGGAGGGAAGAGGGATTTTTAATTTTTTTTTTTTTTTTAAGCTAAAATGGGCTCTGTTAAATGAATGCAGTTATGGTGTGAATAAGGGAACAGTGAGCTGAATATAATTCCAAGCCACATGCACAATGTGCATCCCACAGAGGAATATGGTAACATTGAAGTGCTACAGCACTTTTATCCTACCTAGCAACTGTCTGGTTTTGGGCTTCATGTTACTAATTTCTCTTTCCACATCTCACCCCTAGATTCATACAATAAGAGCTCAAAACAAATACTTTCTCCTTTGACCACATAATTTTCTTCAAGCACCTTACACAGGATAAAGGGTAAATAGAGTTAATCAGAGATAATATTAGAACACTGTAAACATAAGCACCATTTCCATGTAAGGTTTTCTTCCTCAAACAGTGAGGCAGCATCTTGGAAAATACAGTGATGGCAGGAGGCAAGGAGGCGACATGTGCCCCCATGTTTGCAGCAGGTTGGCTTCTTGATGGATAGGTGAGCTGCCAAAGGTTGATCACACAGAGCAGAAGAGCAAATGACTATGCAATTGCAACCCTATTGCACTAATGAGAACCCAAAGTGCACCTTGCTACAAAACTTGCAATTATTGCTGCTGGATCAAGCCCCAAAAATGCTGCTGACACAATATACTTTAAATTTCATTTTTATGTTCCAGAAAATTACTCCTTTGGAGAAAACACTGAACTGACCTTCAGACCATAAACCCATGTCCTCTTGCCCTTAGCAGTGACAGAATTGATCCCCAGAAGCCTTTTTAATCTTACTTTTCATCTCATCTTTTACTCTTTCTCCTTTTGAGAGGTATGGGATAACAAAGAGAAGTTGGAGAAAATGGGAGGTTAGACTGCTGGTAAATAACTCACTTCAACTCAGTTTTGAAGAAAAAAAAAAAAAAAAAAAAGAAAAAATACAGTGAAAAAGGAAAACTCAACTTACTGTATTGAAGGAAAACCATAGCAGTCTCAGCTTTGAACATCCTAAGACATTAAGAATCAGCTTAGTTTACCTGAGCACAGTGCTACTTCACCAGCAGAATAATTTTTTCCTGAGCCCTAAAGTACACAAATTCCTTCTTTTTCCTTTCCTTAATTTTCCTCATGTCTATCCTGAGATTAATCTCTTATGCTTCTTTTTCCTTTATATCTTATTCTCTTGTGAATTCAACATGACAAGTGCAGTATTTCAGTAAACATTATCAATTTTGCTTATTGTGCCTAATTTTTAAGTTCTTATTTGGGTTCTTTTCTAGGCACATCCAAAGTTTTCATTCCTAGAGGTGGGTCAGGAAAAAAATAAGTTGCCTTTTTTTTTTTTTTTTAAGAATTTGAAATCTACTTGACTCTTAAGGGAAGCTTATTTTCAGATAAATATAGCACTTTTTTTTCTTCTAACTTCCTATTACTTTTTGAATTATGAATTAATTCTCTTTCACACTGATTTCTGAGCAGTAAAATCAAGAAAAGAAGGATGAGATCTTTTAATTCAGAGGCATATTTATGGTAAAAATAGAAAAAAATACCAGAGATATTGAAGCTTTTTTTGTCACCCCACTCTCTAAAGTCAAGCCCACAACAGTGTTCACTGGGACCAAAAGTTGGTTAAATCTAAAAACCACAGCAGTGATCTATATGGAATCATCATAAAAATGGTATGCACAGCTAATAGAGGGTACTCTCCTAGCTAATTACACTTGCCTCTCACTTGGGCTATATATCTTGCACACTAAATTTGTGTCCCTAAGTTACTTCCAGCTCTAGACCTAACTTTTCAAGCCAGTTTGGAGAATTCTGCCCCATGGTATATTGCACAGCTTAGGTATTCCTTACAGCACCAAGGTATACAGCCAGATACAATCTCCTTGCTCTTCTACTGTGGACATCAGCACTCAGCCCTTTGGGGTTCTTTTGAAAACCTGTACTTGGGAATGCTGCAGGAAATCAATGGAAACATCTGCTTGGCTGTCTCTGTGGACAGAGCCTTACACAAGGTGTCCTACTAAAATGTAAATAATAAATAAAGTTCTTTCCCTGTGGACTCAGTTGTATGACCTACTAATGTAAAAGTGGTTTTAAGGATGCCTTTGTTGTGTATGTTGTTTGAAAACTATATACTGTCTTGAAAGGCAGAGTTGCAGTTCAAAACTGATCTTAGCCAATACTGGAAGTTGTTTGGGGTTTTTTTGGACCTGAATTTAGCTTTGTCATCAAGTTAACAAGTATCTTTAAAATGCTCAAAGGAAGAATTGTATCAGAGAAGAGAAAAAGACTAGAATAAGCAGACAAAAGTGGATATCAATAAAAGTATATCTGTATGTGTGCACATGAACATGCATATATTTATACATGTGTGCATAATCTATAGGTAGCATCTGTAAAACCAGACTACAAACTGCAATCTTGGCTTGTGTGACTCCTGTTAAGGACAATCTGTCCAGCAGAATGAATGGTGCAGCAGCAAAAACAGTTTTACAGCTCTCCCATTACTTTTCTCATGCCTGCTTACCTATAGCCCTGAGGGAAGTGAAATCTTCACAGACTGTCTATATGAGTAAAGAGAAGCTAGCTTGTTCAGTTGTGCTTTTATTATTTTGTAGAATAGATTCCTTGGACTAGCTGACAAATTGTGGGAGGGTAAATGGAATGATTCATTTAGGCCAAGAAAAATGTCTTCAAAGAATATAAAAATTAAGTTCCCCTACCATAAAAAGAAAATTTAGACATCAAAAAAATGTTAAAACAAAGCAGAAGCAGAAACATATTAAAGAAACATGACTTCAAAAGGATTTTCTCCTAAAAAATTACTGTTGAAAGTTTCTTCCTGCTCTGACTGGAGTTCAGCATTTTTATCTCTTATCTTGGTACCAGTTGCTAAGATTTGTCAAAATAAAAAGCAGACTGTTCTTGACATCAGAAGTGGTGAAATCCAGCTCTAAATTGTTGCCCAAATTTCAGTGAAATATTTGGCAGTGGCAACTGTATTCAACTCATAGTACATAATCTGTACAGAATAAGTAAACTTGTGAAAGTATTTATGGGGTCCTTTTGAATTCTTGTTGTTTGCCAGTGTTGTTTAAAATGCCAGGTAATGTTGTGGAAACCAATATCACTGTTTCACTGAGGCTCTAAGCAATGTTTTATTTCTCGTCTCTTAATGAGAGCGTGCTGGTTGCTGTTAATAGAGCTGAGTAAACAATCTATGTACATTTTATTCAATTACTTTGGTTCTTTTTCTTCTTATGGTAATTACCTATGAGCGGACAATGATTGCTGCCATTTGCTTGTTCCTCCCAACTACTTGCTGATTATTCTGCACAAGCCTGTGTTATTGCAAACTGAGTGCTTGCAAGTACTCCTTTGGGTATCGGTGTTTGGTTGCCTAAAGCCAAGTACTTGCTTCTTTTCCATGATTGGATGATCTACTTTGTCACAAAACACACTCTATTTAATAAATTTATAGCATCATCCTGAAACATGCTCTCTAGACTAACAATGTGGAGCTACATCATGGTGATTGAAACCTGCATATTAAATACAATCTGTATCATGATAAATATAGCTATTCCAAAGTTGATATACTTCTCTCTGTGCAGATATTTATTTAATTTTGTTTTTGGCATTAACAATTAGAAGTGCTTCTTTTACCCAGGTTCCTGTCAAGACAATTTCAATTGTCATTAGGGATTGCAAATTAATTCATAAGATGACATTTAACATTTGGTATTGTTTCTTTACTGGATTGTAATGTTGCTTTTTAGTCCCCAGGTTCACTTTACATGGAAATTGCAATGAACAAACAACTATGATCTGCATGAAAGCAAATATATTTCTGAAAGTCTTTTCAGGGCTGCTATCATAGTAAATCTCTTCCCAGCCTTACTTATTGTAAACAAGCTAATTTTTTACTATCTATAAGATTAACATTTGTGCAGGTCCTTTTTTGAAACAACATTCTGAACTATGGAAAGCTAATTTATTCCAAAATCATGAACCTATTTCTAAATTACTTTGAAACTGAGTCATATCTGAAATAAAGTGAAAGCAATAAGGAAGATCTGGATCCTTAGGAGAACATTTTGTGCAGTCTGTGCAGAACTGTGTATCAGTTGCCACTGTCAAGGTCACTTCAGAGTCAGCACCATTTGAAACAGGTGGCTGTTGATCTTTTCTGATAATACAGCATATAATTCCATGTAGATGTTTAATCTAGTCTACCATGAAATCACAGCAGTAATTAAGCCATAGACTTGAACCTTTTTCTCAGAGCTCATTTTTGCTGGTCAGATCTGGTTACTGGCTGAATAAAATTATTTCACTGCACGTCAGTTTCATGTGTTTCTCATTATTTCATTAGCCTGCTATCTAGTATTTAGGTTCTTATTTTGCCTCATAGGAGATTGACAGGTCTGTCCTCTCAGTAATGGACTATGCTGACAGTCAGAAGGTAAGAGAAGGCACAAGGGGAGTTTCTCTGTACTGGGTGCAAAAGAAACAAATTTAACAATATAGAGAAATGAAAAACTACGCAGACAGACTGTAATGTAAGACAATGGTAACTCAAAATTCTTTTCCAAGACTCTGTCAGCCAAATAAGACCATGTGAAATGATCTGTTCTGCCATAACATCAAAGCAAAAGACAGTAAGGTAAATAAATATTTTACAACCTTTTACATTTAGTACTTGCCATGTTTTCTACTTCAGACCCAAGAAGCTATTTAAGTTCAGCTCTGGTTTCTGTTTCCAGGTCTGAACCTCTCCTAAACTGTAATAGTGACTAGAGCATTTGCCTTCAGACTTCAGTTTCTCCAGCTGTAAAAATTTTGTCGTCATTATTTTTAAGATGATTGTAGACTAATGAATGAAACTATTCATAAGTCACTGACTTTTGTCTCTATTTGACATCCATCTGGACATTCTGCCTGTAGCATACCTCTGGAGATTGAAAAGGTTGCCCTTTTTCATTTAAGAAAATGAAAGGAATTAGGCCACATTTTGATATTCATTTTCTTCTGTGTTATTTTGAGGTAGAAGGCATAAATTTGAAGTTTTATGACATAGGAATTTGGGTGTTTGAATTATCCATAAAAGGAAGTGATTCATAGTGCCTGGGATGATTTAATAAAACATGAATGTGAAGTTCACTTTAAGGAGTTCTTTGTGGTTTTAATAGCTGAACCAAGTATTCCCTCCTGAGAAAGTTGGCATCTTGGTCATACAATAAATTTCAGCAGCAGTCCAATCAGAATTTCCTTTAACTGATGGATACTAATGAAAAAGAATGAGAGGCTAATGTAGAGCCCTGCAGTGTTGTCATTGAAAGAAACAGATATTAACAGAGGCAGCATTTCTGAAGCAGCTTTTAACTTTTGGTCCCACTAGATTTTGGATGGAAACTTGTCATGTCTTGAATTTCGTTGTCTCTGTTACCAGAGATTTCAGTAGCCAGATGGGCAGGGAAAATCTAAGGTTGCATGTGCATTTTATAAAGGTTAATGGTATGTGAGAAAAGATACTGTTAATACACATTACCTTTGAAGGGGAGATAATGTTCAATGACACAAGACCAAAACATGTCTTACCATGCATTATGCTTTGCTGTTACGCTCATTATTGCTGTGCTAATTCTTCTCAGGAAGATGTTGATTTTCTTCCCAGATGATTCAAATTCCACTAGATTGTTGCAGTCAAGAGCTGATTTTTCAAGTTTGTTATTTTGTTTTTAACCCTTATCAAGCACCAACTTGCCAGAAATACTAAGAGTCTCCTGAAACACAATTCAGCTGACAAATAAAACAGCTTGTCACGTTCTAAGTTACAAATGTAAGGAGTCATAGTATCTTCAGAAAGATAAAAATATAAAACTGAAAAAAAAAGAAATTGTACATATCTCAGTAACAATAAAGATTGACTTAAATTGTCTAAGTAATACTATGGTGGAGAGTCGTATTTGACTATCTCCTACCTTTGGCTTTTTAAGACAGTTAAAATTAGATTGACTGTACCTGTTTATTATGCTCAGGTATTCTCTATCCTGATACAAGGACAAAAAAAANACCTATAATGATGCTAACTCTTAGGAAAGTAGATGAACTTTGTAAAATTAATCTCAGAGCTCTTTGCTGTTTAATTGCCTAAATCAAATTTTCAAAGCCATTTCTCCAAGAAAGTTTGGAGAGTTTTTTATTATATATATTTGTGTATGACATGTATGTGAGGACATTATCTAATTTCTGCAGAAAGAGAAGTGTAAGAAGAGGTCTTCACTGTGTCAGAAAAAAATGTGGTTTATTTTTCAACATGAACTGTTAAACATTTTCTTATAAGATGCTGAAATATATCATGTGAGTTATATTTCAAGTTTATTGTTGACCTCAAGAGGTGGAATACTTAAGTAGATATGGACCATTCTTGAGACTCTTGAAATAGTTGCAAAGTATGCCCTTCCTCTCCAAGAAAGAGGAGAAATAGAATTACTGAGTGGAAAGTGATATGCAGCTAAGGAACCTTTTCAAAAACCCCGCTCACATAAATTTTCTTTATACTTTGCCAAGACATACAAGGTACAACTCCTGTGAAGTTCTAGAGCTCATCATAGTTTAAGACACAATAGTTTTGATAACGTGGTAAGTCATACACTGAAAGTTCAAGGTTATGGAAGGGCTGCTTTTGAAATGCTATGCCTTTCATTTACAAAGAACACACAGAGATGTATCAACTAGGCATTGTCCATGAGTATAGTGAAGATGCAAGAAAAACACGACTTTTTTTTCCACCTGAGGGAGTTGCATTTTTTCATTTTAACTCAAGACTGACAGCTGAGTATAACATGAAACCAGAGGCACTCATCTAAAGTCTGTACAAGCTAAGGTAAAGATCTATACAGATTTCAGCTGTGTTCCCCTTGAAGTCAGTAGTAAAACTCCCAGTGGTACAGATTTGTTGTCAAATAATTTAGCATTAAAACAAATGTGGTGTAAGGAAAAAATACATTAAAAAAAGGGGGACAGGTATTTTCAAAACTGAATGGGGCAGCATTGCACTGTCAGTTAAAAAGACAAACAGCAAGTGATCCTAGCTACTACGTGGTTTAAGTCTAGTGGGGAATCAGAGGCAACAACAGATGGTTTTCCTATGAATGAAACAACTGAAATGGCTTTATAGGGGAATTCTGTAGATTAAAATATTCAGCCTTAATACAGCAAAACAACTTCTTCCTTGCCATCCCTACGCAAACTTTAGTTAAAATTATAAAACAAAAAAAAAACCATTGTTTTTTAAATTATAAAGTCCTGATATATATCAGTAATAGCATAGCCCTGACTCTAAGTGTGGCTAATATCCTCTCAGGGCACAGCTGTAGTACACTGTGAATATCTGCTGAGTCTTCACTACATCTACCTTCAGCTAACTATTTTGTGAAATATATTTACTTCACATTGTTATTATTATTATGCATATTCTGTTGCTGCTGCTTCTCCTAGCAGGATGGCTTGTGGTGCAGCCACACTGTGGAATCTGTCTGGGATGAAAACTTATACTTCTTTTGAACAACCAGATGGGGCCTCATTTAGCAATGCATTATAAGGCTTACTAAGCATGCCTCATTTATTTTTCTGAGCAGGGCACAAAGGAAAAATTCAGACCCCTTTCTCAGTCTTCCATTCAGAATGGTTTTCCCTATCCTACGTAGATTTTAATTGAAAAAGGGCCTAGTTAATGCTGCTTCTCTGCATCTTCTGGCAAGGTGCAGGTGCAGAAGGCTAGGATCTTACTGTGTTCTATGTTACTAGGTGTTAAAAACCCCACTCTGTTTCCACCTATCAGGACTGGAACTGATACTGCAATTGTTGCCTGCCAGCAGACTAATCTTGAGAACTGAGAGATGGCCGTGCCCAAGGCAAAGGGCAGGAGCAAGGTGTGTGAGAGGGCTCTGGCAGTCAATTCTTTGAGGAGGATCAGCTCTTTCTACTTGTCAGTTTTATTAGCTCTCCTGACAACAGTAACCACAACAATGGCTACCAAAGACATATTATTTACCGAACATCATATCCTTTGAAGGGATACAAGCCTTACACTGACAGCAGATCACCTAAGATATATCTCTAAGACATGGGTTGAACCACTTTCAGAAATGAATCACAACAAGCATCTGTTCCTACAGATACAGCAACAGCCAAAAGGAAAATTTTATATTTTTCTAGGATTTTCTAGGAACTTATGGTGTTTGGGTGCATTCAGTATTCTGAATTAATTACTAATAACTTTCTTGGAGTTGTTTATCAGCATACTCAGTAGTTTAAATCTGTGCTGCTTTTATCAGATACACTCCTAAGTGAGATCTTTGGGTAGTATAAACTGCATAGCTCCAGTAAAATCTATGAAATTACAATGCTTTACATGAACTGAGAGTCTGATAGCTGTGAGCAATAAAATAAAGTTCTCTAACAGAATTGGTTTCACTCTTAGATTCCAGTTTCTGGAGTGAAAAGAGTTCCTATTATGAATTCAGGTTTGGCTCTCAGCATGTATTTAATATTGCTCACTTAAATTTACGGTTCCTATTAATATGTCTTCTGGGTGGCTCATTTGATGGTAAATGTGTGCCTGAATTCACCTGTATCAATAAACCAATTTTCAAAAATAATACACTTTTTTTTTTCTGCCACAACAGGCATTTGCCTCCTTTTATATGCTAACAAGTCTCATGATAACCCTGAAGTGTGTGATGGAAAGAAAAACACAGAAGTACATTTCTAAACCAGAGGAAGCCGAATTAATTCCAATTAAGTACAAATGACCTTTGGGGTTTAAGAGAAAAAAACCTCTTGTTTTCTTTTTTTTTTTTTTTTTCCTTTGGAAAATGATCCCCGATCAGTGCTCCTAAGTTGGTTGAAGTAAAAGAAAAGTCCTCCACTGATTACAATAATTCAGGTCATTCTTTATAGACTTAAACACTCAACACTGAAAACAAGGAGTACACATATTCAGATAAATTGTCTACACAAGTTTTGGCAAGAAACAGCAAGACATTTCTGCAAAATAAGTCAGCCAAAGTATTGTGCTTGACAGGTCTTCATATTGCAAATGCTGTTTAGCTAAAAATTCCAGAGAAGTAAGTAACTCCAGAAATCTGCATCAGATAGGGGAAGGTGGAAACTCATGGAATGGTTTCATTATCTGCCCCACCACACAGATAACTCTGCTAATTCCAACTCCTGCTCCTCATTTTAAGTGGTGTTAGAAATTGTAATCACTGTGATCACTATATAATTTACCACCCTTTACAAAATATTTAAAACATTCTGTGCCTATTCATAAATAAACATTCCCCAATTCACAGCTGTTTTGGTAAAATTTTCTCCAAAGAGTCCTATATATTTTTTTTTTTCTCCAATGTTTCTTTCATAAAGAAGTGAAAAGTATTGCTTGTGATGGGCAGGAAGTTAACTATCAGATCTGCTTAGCTCTGTGGAAGAAGAGTTGGACATTTTCTCTGACATTTTTCTTGCCTTCAAGAGGATTTTAAAATTTGAGTTCTTAAGGGAGTCTGGGCATCTTTGGCACTCATCTCCTTTTCAATTTATAATAGATAAGTAAGCCTGTAAGGTCTTCCAAAATTCTTACTCTTAATTTTTGATACAGATTTGTTTTCATTAAGTGTAAGGACTTCTTTCATTCTTTGCTGAGTTCAATTCTAATTCTCCCCAGAGAGTCTAAAGAAATAACGTATTAAAAACAACATGAAAAAACTTAAGTGAAGCATTCAATTTTGACATATTGGAGAATGCAATTTTACAACTGGAAACTTAAAATATTTATTCTGATTATGAGAACAATAATAGGAACAGCTGCCAAAAATTTTGTAACTTTCACAATAATCTTGAGCCACCCCTGAGCATATGAAAATGGTTTGACCTCCACAAGACTACTGATTTTTTCAATTTGGATACAGACTAAATAGAACAGCAAAGAAATAAATCTGAAATTTCCAATTACATCAATTAAATTTAAGACAAAGAACTGACCCCTATAAACTATATGACTAATTAAATAGCTATTAATTTTTTTTCTTTCAAACACGACTCACATCAAGAGTGCAAACCTCCCTGATGTACAATATGGGACAGAATTGTACAGATGAAGTTCTGCACAACGTGGGGGAGAATAAAGCTTGTAGAAGTGGAGATATTTGTTCATTTTATCCATTACAATAACAAAGTTTATATTGTGAAAGGAGTTCACATTTAGCATAGTTCCTTTGTATGCTTAATATCAGTGATGTTATTCAGCTGGAGACTGAGACTCACACTAAGTTTAAACAAAGTCTTTTCTTTTTCCAAAGCTGGTGTTTTGGTAAGCTTTCTCTTTTCTGCTCACCTGTCATCTTTTTATGCTTCTGTCTGCTCTATGTTTATCCACTGTTTCTTTTTAGTCCTTTCTGCCTTTATCTCTGCAAACTTTTGACTTTGAGACATGTTAGTCTTTATACAAACTTTTCTATATACAAACCCATTGAAGATTACCTAAACTGGCAATGTTGTCTTTAAAGAAAATAAACTAAACTCTAAGATTATTGAAAATCACAGAGTATAGACATGTTAAAGAAACTCAGGATATGCAAATACTTTTTTTTCCTTTTCGTGTAGTCATGCGATGGAAAAATTTTACATTGCTGTAGGTCACAGATATGTCCTTTACTCCACCAAATGTCTTAAATTCATAACTTTGTACATATTAATTAAAAGCTGCAGAGGTAAACTTTCAAAACATCAGTCTGTAAGTTCATCCGTCTTAAAACTGAATTAAGCAAGAGTGGTGAAAAAGACCTTTCAGGACTGATGCTATCTTCCTGCATGGAAAACCATAGATTTCTTCCACCTATCTAGAGTCTTAAATGTCTTAAATTTTGCAGCTTTATTTAGCTGCATTGTAAGGATTTGCTTCTGTTAAGTTCCTTCATTTAATCCATGTAATATGCACTATTTTTTCTGTCATACTGAAAACTTTCCATACACAAAGTTGTAATTGCTCTGTAAAATGCTGCAATAAAGAAAAACAGCTCAATGTGTTCTTTCTTGCTCATTCTATCATTTCAATATTAAATTTATTAAATTGGCCCTAACTTGGTGTAATTAGTAAAGACATTTAATTTCAACCTTGTAAAGCTGGAGATCCTGTTTAGGAGACTGGGCTATAGTCATAGCAGAGAATGTTCTTCTGTTGCTGTGTGAGTGTATTGGGTCACATGTATTTCAACTTCCCCAGAAGAAATTCCTAAAGCTTTATTTTTGCCTCAGCTCTAAAACATATGATTGGGTTCATTTGTTTGCATTTTTTTGGCAGTGGCTTTTCTCCTGTTTTCCTTGTAATAACAGCGGGAATTTGTTATGCCCTTCGTCCTGGGTATTCACAACGCTTCACTGCTGTTCAGCATGGTTTATGGCAGTGAGGCTAATGGCATGCCTTTAACAGACTGGAGCCACAATTGCTTCGGAGCTCATGAGGGCATGCACCAGGGAAGTATGTAAAACACTGCTGGTCTGAATTGGTAGCATTTAGTGGACTGTATATCTTGCTCCTGGTACAAAAAATAACATGCAAAGTGCAAAGCAGTAACAAACCAAGCCCTACGTCTCTGGGTGGATATAGCTGTATAAAATAAACACATTCTCTCACTCTCTCTCAAATGCACAAACAGAGCAAGACCTCTTAAAAACTGATCTACCAGTATTTACCCTCAATGGATCCCCAAGACACTTTATACCTTAGAAACTTCTCATACTGATACAAAACATGCTTATTTGGAATAGAATTTTAAGTAAGCAGAAAAAAAAATATGATGGAGAGTTTGTGTCAACACCACTGCAGTAATACAGGTTTTGACTGTCTTGGAGGATAAGCAGGATGTTACCATGTGAGAAAGCCCTTACCCTCTTTTGACCTGAAACTTTCCTGCTGATTTACATCTGTGCTTTTCTGAAGTTTTTACTGTTCACTGATGAAAGCAAATAAAGATTTAAAGTTAAGTTAGTGCTTATCCAGCTAGGCTTCTCTAGGCAGTCTGTAGATTCTAAGTGGGTCAAGCCAAAACTTTGCTGGTAAGTCGTTGACTAAACTTGGTACAACAGATATAAATAATAACTGAGTCTTTTCCTTTACTGTCCTTCAGTGTAATTGAACAGGTGCCTAGTTATACCATTTATGCCTGATCCCATCAGAATAAACTGAGTATAGAGAAAGGATGACAAAAAAAGTGAAATTTTTAGGGATTGCCCCAGAGGGAAAGCTGCACAATGCCTTTGGTAGAATTCTCTATTGGGCTCAGTTCTGTAAACTTGAGAGTAAAACCCTGTTTTCCCAACTTTGTAGGAAAAATTTGAACTGATTTCCTCTGAGTAAAACATGGTCTCTATTTCCCTCTGCCCTCCTACCCTCAAGTTATGGGTTTAAGCAAAACATAAATCATTGCTCTTATTTGTCCAGATCCCAGTCAGGACTATTCCCCCACTGTCCTATGTTATTAGGAGTGCTGTGAGAGAAGAACAAATTCTCACTTGTGCTTTCATATTTATCCAGCAAACCCTCCTGAGCTACATCCTTGCATATACTATGAAGTCAGGCATTTGTCTTTTCCACAGGACATTTGCCTTGCTGGTGGCTAAGGACATCACAAAGCACAAGGCATTTCAAGCTGTGCTATTTCTGCTTCCCCCTGGGAGCCATTTTTCTGCAGATAATCTGTTTTTTATACCTTGTATTATATTCAAGAAAAGTTTACACATATCACAATGATCAGAACATTATCCTTAAATAGATACAAGATGCATTACTGTAGAAAAGCTCATTTGAGCACCTGTATTGTAAATCAAATATTAGCAAATTCTACCTCTGGAAATAAAAAATAGACTCTAAAAACTTAGTAAAAAATAGCTGTGATAATAATGATGAGTAGGTCACATTTGCAGATTATTAACCTCAAGAGTGCTTTATGAAACAGGCAAATATTTTAGCAATTTTAATAGCTAGATTAATTCTTGAGTAGGTCAAAATTAGGGCTTCTGTTAATAGGCTTTGGAGAAGATATTTTGAGGATATATTGTAGGGATTGTGATGAAAAATATTACCATGATACTTCAGGCCTCTGCACCCACATTTGGGAATTTACACCAAAGGAAATAACAGCAATAAAACAGAGTGCTGTTCTGCAATGGAAAACTACACTTTTAGTGCTTACAGGCCTGAAAATAGGGAGCTAGATCTCCACAGTTAAAAAGAAAGCAATTTCATGTGCTCATAGTTAGAATTTATTTGTCATTTGGTAATTTAAATAAATAATAATAAATTTGTTTGCAAATGTTTATAAGAAGTGCCCGATTGCACCAGAGAAAGTGAAAAATGTGTAATTTATCTGACCAGTCATAACTTTCCACTACCTCAAAGCTGAATACTGCAGACTTAATATTGACATCAATCTTTTAATCAGAAACCTAATGGAGACAAACAAACAAAAGCAGGAAAAATGTATTGGGCAAATTCTGATGGCAAACACAAGGGCACTTTGAGTTGTCATGAGTATTTAATAAGTAAACCCTGGCTAAAGCATTTATCCAATTCTTTTCATATTACATTTAACTTTAGCTTTCCAGACCTGCTCAACCACACGAAGTTCAGGGTGTGCTTAGAGAAACATTACCTTGATGTTTGATTTTATGCAGAAATTAACTCTTTTCTAAGCAAATCTTCAAAACTGTGACATCTGGTATTTTATCCCCACAGGTCTGACATTAAATGAAAGGCAAAAATAACTCTAGGGGATACAAAAGGTTCTGGAAAACTAAAAATAGTAATCGCACTGCTATGATATCCTCCCTTTTTTTTCCCATAGCATGTGCCTCAGTATTGCAGTAACACTTGCATCATCTTGATGCCTTCATTCTCATGATAGCTATGAGTCATAGAGATAATTATTGGTGGAATGTTCTCTAATTCTTCATAGTCGTAGCCTATTATCACATTATCATTATCACATTATCTATTTGCACATTCAGTATAAAATGCCTGAATTCAACTGTCCAGTCTTGTCCTCATAAATTTCTGTAATAATTGATAAAATAAAGTTCTCTTTACAGCTGAATCTTGTCCATTTCCTGTAATATCTTCAGTTAAACATTGCCTACCAGCAAATGGTAGCAAGAACCTTGGAATATAAACCACCTTTTTAGCAATGGAAGTATTCCTCCCTGCACAGTTGATGGCCTATGCAGTAAACATAGCTGAGTTGCAGTTCGTACAGAAAATTCTCATAGTTAATCATGCTATCTCACAAGGAGATTATTTAGTCTCCTTTTTTTTCCTTTTTTTTTCCTCCTATCTGTTTATATATAGTTATGCCAGTCATTAAAATATTGTCCAATGAATTTGTCCTGAAAAGAAATAAAACATTGAAATACTGCCTTGATGAACTTGTCCTAAAAGAAAGAAAATTCAGTAAGACAGGTCGTCCTAATAAGTTGCTCAAATAGCTCCTATCTATTCAATCTTTATCAGTGCCAGTAGAAACCAGAAGTATTTTAATTTATTTTGAAGCTGTTGAAGCAAAAAGATATTAGCTGTGGGGCTGTTCTTGCAAATTGCTGAGCACCTCTGGGAGACATTCTGTACTTCAAACTCTCATCATACCACTGGGAACTGAGAATGCTGAACAGAGGAGAAAAATAATGCAAAATAGTTTCTGCAAATATTTGCCCACATTTTAAATAAAATCAGTTTTGCTTTGTTTCCACCTTATTCTCTATTCAAGCTTGATGAGCATTGACAGTATATTGGCAGAAGTGAAGGATAGTATTTATGCTTACAATACTAACATGATCATTCAGTCAGTGAGGAAGCAGAAAAATGATACACCCAGCTACCTAGATTTGTTGACATAAATGATTTGCTCACAGTGGCATTGGTAATAGTTCTAACTCTGTGCTGGATCCTTGCTAGGGATAGACCTGAGGAATTTTGGTTTTGCTCTATGTTAAATGTTGCTTAGTAGAATTCACAGAGCAAATGATCATGCAAGGGCGGTAACACAAGGATGATAATAAGCTCTCATTTATTTAACAATATGATTCAGTAGAGAAAGTATTCAAACTTAAAAAAACAGATGCTTTGATTACTGCAGCATCACTGTTTTCTATCTTGCTTCAATTTCCCAATCTTAAAAGAGCATTTTTCCTGTTATGAATAAAGCTCTTTGTAGATGTAGAAGTATCTTCCTATATATTAAAAAAACATAATATTTGAATTCTAGATTTAGATCTAAAATTTAGAAGTCTTCTGGAGCTTCCACCTGTTTGGACAGATATACACCAGACTTTCGTATAGTCTAGGACCTAAGGGTAATAGCACATGAATAAAAAAGAAATTATAGATTAAAGAAAAATAAAAGGCAAAACACAAAAAAATAAACAAACAGAAACCCTAAAACACTGTAGCAATGATGGCAGTAGGAAAATATAAATTATTAAAATATAGAAATTTTGTATTCTAATTTACTAAGAAAATAAAATTATTATAATAACAGGACACTGTTGAAATTTGTAGTCCTGATTTATTTCTAAATATCTTTCCATTGATCCACCAGGAGAAAAAGAAGAAAAATCACAGATTTGCATTATTTTACAGCCACAAACCATAAATACAGGTTGTTAACACAACCTGAGAATTATTCTTCCTTTGAATGTCCTCGCATATTCTTCCATTTACTACAGTTATGTTGCTCTTTATTTGTTTTGACAGAATTAATTGCATGTAAAAAGCTTTTATTTTTTCCCCTTTACTTTTGCCTTCTTTCTTTAAACAGTTGGTAATAAGGCCAGTAAGGCCAACTCACATCTCTGTCACATTTCACCTCTCCCTCAAATGCAGATATGACTTCAGTCTTGCTTCTTTACCAAGTGATCCCAATTCAATTAGAAATTAATCTCTGTATGCAACAGAGCAAAGTGAATGAGTACTCTTCTAAGGAAAATAAGAGCAGATCCATAAAACTAATGTAAAGGAACTTACCCTTCTGAGATGAAGGGCTCACATTCTGCTCACTGCATGAATACCTTGTAGTTCCCTTCCTCCTCCTTCTTTCCTCCTTTTTAGCTGTTTGGACTGTCTGCAGCTTGGGACAGGTTTTTTTTGGTTTTTTTTTGGTTTTTTTGGGGGGTTTTATGGTTTTTTTTTTTT